>JAQFYG010002753.1:0-13904 GCA_034694325.1 Entomobrya corticalis
TTCATTTCAGGTGGACAATCGTATTATATGTATGAACCTGCGAAAAGCATGGAAATTAATCTCCTACACAAAGGACACCCATCCGAGTGGAAAAGGACAATCCAAAGGCAAACCAAAATGTGACTGCTATGCCATTAAATTTAAGTATAAACTCGAGGGAATGAAATATGTCTGTATATTTCACAAGTTTTTAATTATCTTAATAATTACTTTTAAAATCTTTAAAATGAATGTAAAAATAAAATATGCTTATTATATTATTCAGGCTATGACAACAATGGTGAATTCTTACACTGGACAGTGGTGAAGGTCAAATTCATCACAAGATCAGGAGAACCCCGTCTCTCTGACGCAGAACCCTATAACTACATTTCCTTTAGCGAAAAACATTGGATACCGTGTGAATGTATTAAAAATTTAAATCCTACTCGAGTCATTTCCATTTTAACTTCTTGAATACGTGCATCATTTTTTAATTATTTTCCTCAGTTTTTTGCAGATTATGTAAAGAAACTCAAGTACTTACCATTGTCAGCGCTTTCAAAAAACATCATCGACAAAAAAGAAGATCGAGCAGCTGCCACCATTATGCCCACACTGTAAGGATATAATCGAAATCATAGGATTTCATGTGGACCTGGCATGGCTTGCTGAAACATGCAAGTGAAATCTTGAAGGGTAAGCGCATAAAAAACAACATTCAAAATACTTCCGTTCCGAAGAGACAAGCTTCAAAACCAAGCAAATTTTTGGTCATTTTCTCATTCATTTCTTTCTCTTTTGCAGCTCAAAATACAGGCATCGAGATGAAGACTTAGTCCGTCTCCACATACCAACGGGAAAATGAAAGTACCACTGCCGATATGGACCAGATGCTATCCTTTGCAGACAGCCAGCCGTCCGCCTCCTTCAAAATATGCTTCCAGTGTTCAAGTCAGTAGAGGATTGCCATCTCAGGGCTTTTTTGGCATTCCCGGAGAAATGCAAGCTAGCCAAGCAGCTGTTGGCTGAAGAAAAGATCACAACTAAGAACATTCTCCAACGGGAACATATTGAGCACCTGGAATAGAGGATGTCAAGAAAAAAAAAGAATAGGGATATTTTCACCCTCACAGTGACATGGCAAAAATCAAAGGTCTAGTCAGAAGACAGACAGGCCAAGATGCGTGGGGTAACCATTCACCCTCTTGTAAGTGACTCGATGAATATAGGTTTTCAGTGTCAAAATGAGTAGCATGATGAGAGTTATAATTGTTGTGATTTTTGTTCCTGTGTTTTACGATTGGGTGACATATTGAATGATGATGGGGCGAGAGAGGTCGTGCCACAGCATCCACAAAATCTGCAAGGAGTAAATTACAACATTCAGGACGACATTAACGATGACAAGAATGCATTCGCTACGTTGCAAGTTCTTCTTCCGGATGGTGACAAAATTAAGTACCTGAAAGCGTTTGAAATGACGCCAAAACCACCTGTCTTTGTGAAGAATGGTGTCTGGCAGTCATTAACAATATGTAGACGCCATTTCAACAACTATCATTACCATTTGCTTCACATCTGCGGCTACATTAATAAAGCAGAAGTTGCCGGAACAACTGTATGGACCAAGGGCTTGGAGCCATTTTATGTATGGGTGGTCAGAATCCCCTTTTTTACCTCTCCAATGTGGTCATCTTTGAGAAATTTAATAAGCCAGAACTCGAAATCGGAGTCGACTTATAGATGAAATATTACATGGTGAGTGTAAATAGCTTTTACTTTTACTCATAATTCCGCAGCATGACTCTTCGGAACGGGACTAAATTTTTCAATGTTTTTATTGGGTATTTTGCAGAAGAATGGTCAAATGGAACTGATGGAGGAAACTGGCAAGGTGCTGGATATCGTCATTGACGATGAGTACACCGGAACCGTAGAATTTGCTCTGGTCCTTCCGTCTGAGTACAACATACGTGACAAAAAGGCCTGCTTACAGCTGACAATGATGGCATGGGCGGTACATTTCAGATAAGACAACACGGCGAAGGTAGTCAACGCCCTTCCACCAGATTGCAGAGAGACTGGACATGAGGAAGATGACAGTGAAGATGACGACGATAGTAGTGACAACGAAGACGAATATGAAGATGACCCAAATCCAAGACACACCAGAGAGGAAAATGGTTGCTGCAAGCAGAAGGGTCAAATTTGAACTGAAAATCGTACAGACAAATTAAAGAACAAGATCACTAGCTTATCGTCCCGAAGAGCACCACCAAAGAACTCCTGAGGACTATTTGTCGGACTGGCTCTCCAGCTTGTTCTTGAATGGGGACTGGGATGAGGCTTGGTATAATGACCCAGATCTTTATGAAAACTCATATCCCAGTCCGGTTGAGCACATCGTTTCAAACTGGAAACCATAAATCATCAGGTACCTAAGACAAGGAGAATACCTTCTAAGACCCTTTTTGAAGCCTCACCCTACATCACTCCAGCTGAAAACTTGTCCTGGTCTTCGAAGTTTCGATAACAAGTTCATACAAACCTATTTGAACCTACTAAACCAATTTTAGCGCACTGCTGTCATCAAAATGTTGAATGACCCACATACATACGTAAAGGTAAGAGGTTCTAATTTGTTTATTAGTTTATTTATATTAATTGCAAAACTTAAAAAAGTGTTCGAAATACTAACTAGTCCTAATTTGTTAATTAAAGGGACCTCCTGGAACTGGTAAGAGCTTCACGCTGACTATTGCAGCTTTGTTTCATTGCTTTTGTGAAGCAGGGATGACAACTGTAATCAGCCCCTCCAACTACTCCGCTGACGTGGTGTATACGCAGATTTTGGCCATGATTAAACGTTTTGGTCTCAAGATTATTGTAACTCGGATGGCAGCGCACACCATGGAGGATAAATATAATAGAAAAAGGAAATCTGTCGACCAAGATGTTTGTGAGTCAAATAAAACCTTAAGTTAACTCAAAGGATAATCCATCAAACAAAATGGACAATGTCTAACCGTTTTGCTTTTTTTATATTTTCAGTTAAAAACTGCCTCCATACAAAGGCGGAAAGGAAACTTGGAGAGGGCAAGACGCTCCGAGATCTAATAAAGGGTAAGTAGAATAATAATTATACAATTAAAAACGAATTTTTCATAGATTACCGAAGTGTGTCTTTTCGGAACGGAGGGTTAATTTTGAGCGTTTTTTGCATTTTTCCAGCTGGCAGGCGAAATAGGGGGGCTCATGTGCCACGGGATATAAGAAGGGAGCTGTATGATGGCAAAGTGTCAGCAGCAGTGCCAGTACTGAGACAGACATACTCATCTGTACCGTCCCATGTGCTGGAGACAACCGTCTCAGCACCTTGTTGACCGCCTTCAGGGCACGACATGGTCAACTGCTTGCCATGCTATGCGATGAGGGCTCAGTTGTTCCCATTACTGCGTAAGTAGGTCTTATGCTACCTGATCCGAGATCTCTCTGTGTCATTGGCAATTTTTGCCAACTTTCACCAACAGTGTCAAGCAAGGTCGCTAACATTTCGGGTCTTGGTAATTCGTTGATGGAAGCAATGATTTTGACGTAAGCAAACCATGCTTTGCACAGTGGGATGATGATGATGATGATTTGTTAAAATGCATAATGTTTCATCAATAATTCAACAATAATTTTTTTTAAATTAATCATTCTATCTATTGACCCTTTGTTAAAACCAATGACGTAGTTACAATGCTAAACGTGCAGCATTGTAACAAAGAAACATAAGCAGGTGAGATGATAAATGAAAAAGAGTAAACACTTTCATTTCTTTTTTAATCATTTAAACATTTAATAAAATGGTATTTTTCTTTTCTCAGGGCTCTTTGCAGTCAATTTTCAACCTAAAAGAATTGGCAATCATCAAATCACTGCTTCCGCACCGGCATTCCAAAAAGGTGCAAATGTCAACCGTTTCCTTTATCTTGATGTATGAAGCACAACAGCACAAGTGACTAGACTCAGAGATATGGTCGCTAAGATGGAATATCTGTTCACAGTAGGCCACTTACACTCTTTTTCTATTTCACAACACAAACTGATTTACCTAAAATTTCACTTGCATTACATTATCTTATGTATATTTCATTTTATTGTATTATTAGAATATTGAAGTAGGCACGGTCGATTCAAATCAAGTAAATCAAGTACCGTGAAAAGCAACAAGGATAAGCTGGTAGGATTCCTTTCAGACAAGAGAAGGATGAATGTCTAGGGCCAAGAACTTCCTCCTTTTTGTCCGGCGGCGACAAAAAGGATATCCGGCGATATCCGGACGCAGAGAGGATCCAAGCTGATGGATATGGAACTGTTGTTAAATCTCCTCTGTATGCAAATTGTACATGTAGCAAATAACAAAGTTGACGATGATATTGCTGTGGTAACAAGGGTTATTCAACTGTCAGATTACATTCAGTTATGGCTAACCTAACCTAACCTTATTAGTTATTAGTTATGTCTTATTAGTTATAGCCCCAGTTAGGCTTTGCAGTAAAGAAAGTGTAGTATGTCAATGAAGTTGTATGAGATGACGAACAGAAATGTTTTTGATAATAAAAATTAATTAAAAAGCGTGTACGTGAAACTGATAATCATTTGTTCTTTATTTTTTACATTTTATTTTTACTTTACACTGACATCATCTTACAAAAATTAGCTAAACACTTGAAAAATGTCATCCCGTCCCGACCGGACATGATTCGGAAATACAGCTTACCATTGACCACCACATCGCAAATGCTTATCAAAACACTTGTCAAGTACATTAATGACTGATATATGGCTACATACAAATTTATCCACAAGCACAAAGCTAATTCCATTCATGATCATATCATCAGTTCACATACTAGTATAAAACTAGCAAATGAACGAAAAAACAATCACACTCCCATACACACCGCATACGTGCACTTCATTTCCAAATAGCAAAATCCTAAATAAATGTTTACATCCACTTTTAACTGAAGCTACTTTCCGGTGTGTTAACCTAACATTTTATAAAGTTTTAACCTAACCTTGGTATGACTTTTATAAAGTCATACCAAGTTACATGGTTTTTTTAATTGTTGTATTTATAGTCTATGGATTTCTGGACGTCTAGATCAACAATCAACGTGCAAAACCATGTAATTTCGAATTTATCTATCTATTTCATTTAATTTCAACATTTATTTTAATAACGATACATATGCATCTATGCATAAATCAATTCCATATTACAGAGCATCCATACAAACATATAGACCACATAATAGAACCAGTGGTCAAATTATATTTTCTGCTTTTACGGTGGGGTTACTTGGTTTCGTATCTTAGGCGTAGCAAACTTAAGACGTACTGGACGAGCTGGGTCGACCATCAGGATCTATCATCGGGACATCGGGAGTGCTTTCTAAATGTTTTATCTGGGCCTTATTACTAAGGCCTTATCATCTCAGCCTAATTTATTAGGCAATTTTCTAGTCATTTACAATCCGGTGAAATTTATTGTTTTCGGTGCTATGGCGTGTTTGTAAATTTAGCGAGTTAATACCTACTGAGCAATGTGAAGGTGATCTAGTAGATTTTAAGTCGGAAAATTGTTATGTACAGCAATATCTTCGTCAATGAGCTCCTTTTTCTCCATCTGACAAGGTTTGTTCTGGACATTTGGATAGGCATGGGAAAAAGATTCGTAGCATGACTTGTGAAAATCCTTTCAAGAAGCATTCAAAGAAGGTTACAGGAAAGATCATTTACGTTAAAGCATTTCTTCAGTTGTCTAGTAGCTTAGGGTCTCCATCGTATCGGTTAGGTGTTAGTTTCTGCGAACGTTGCAATGAAGGGGCTAGGGATGTGAATCTACAGGAGATAGAAGATTACTGTTCCAATGATTGTTCCAAGGGTGTTTTCTCGAGTAGCAACTTGAACGTCATGAACACTTCAAAATTTCACTGGGTTAGATGACATGAAGTTTGGTATGAGAATGAACGGTGTTCAAAGGGAAGGTGTCGTTAGGAAGTCCATCGAGCAAATTACAAGAAGGCTGTAAGAGATGCACGGATTAGCTGAATCCACTTCTTTTGCGGTTTCAGAGTTGGATCAGATTGCAGAAGTAGTGAGACAAAAGCTAGAGCAGGCACCTCAGTCGAAAGTCCTTCAGGCGTTGTCTATTGTTGGAAGTACATTGTCTGCCTCAAGGATGTCTCAGGTGTTTATTGTTAAGCGTAGAACTGCTGAAAATGCCATCTCCTTATCCAAACAGAAACAAAAACATATTGGCGCTCTTTCAAAACAATTTTAATAGCACATTATTTTTAAGGACAAGCCATTTCGAAAATTATATGACAAAAATAAAGCTATAGATAAAAGACGTCTTAAAGAGTGAATACATGCCATAATGTTGGAGGTTGGCATCTAGAATGTACGTAGTCTGTACTGTGTAATTCTGATGCTACCAGGTTGTTCAGTATAAAATAGGTTACATATGAACGCCCATACAAATGCTCCGAATGTTAAAATAAACCTCTAATACCAGCCAAAAATCTCATGTGAAGATTTTTTATTAGAGAAGTTCTAATTAAAGGATATTTTACCCTGAAAATAGTATTTTGATTTTATTTCAGATCTCGTCGATTGGAGTTGCAAAATTATTTATTTTATGAAGAATATATTTTAAACATATCATTACACGCAATTATTTCTGAATAGCTGGATTCTTTTGATCTATGTCAAAAAATTCAGAAATTTGATACTCCCAATTTTGTAGAAATTTGTGTTTATCACAGTTATTGTCAAGAAAACCACAAAACTCTAAAATGTTTTGATATTTGCCTTACAATAACAATTTACATTACACGATAAGGGTTTAGCATCTATACTTTTCAAAGTTGGAGTAAAATGCAGAATGTTTTACTGCTTCAGTTGCTTTCAATTGTTACAGTGTATTTGTAAACTTAAAATGCTATCATTTTTCTTTCAACTAATGTTAAGTCAACTACGTAATCTTGAAGAGTTTATTTGCCATCAGTGTAAATAATGCTTAGATAATCATAAAAAAGCCCAAAACGACAAAACACAGTTTTTGCACAAACGTCAAAAAGCGAATTGTTTATTTAAACGGCATGTTTTATTTTTGGTTTTAAAACACCTTGCCTAACGATAAACTTTGAACTTGTGCCCAGGATTATGGAATATGCTCATGCAAAGCCTGCATCGAAACCCCAAAACCACCTTGAGATTAGTTTTGTTTGTTTGGTGTTATTAATACATGAAACACAACAACAGATTAACCAAAAAAGTTATTTACTATGGTCTCCAGATTGTACATTTAACTGGGTTCAATGAAGATTTGCTGCAAAAATATACGATAACGGTTTAACAACGCAAGTTGTTTGATCGCGGTAAATTTTGAATAGTTTATTTTTGTAAGAAACATTGATGTATAAGTTTAAATGCTTTAAAACTACTGGTAGTACATTTGGGAAAAAATTTAAACTACGTTGCTTTAACGTTGATTTTTTAGAACATACAGGAATTAAATACAATATTTATTTAGTTTTCAAGAACGTAGACTTGTAAGTGAAGGTACTTAAATTTCAATTATTATTTCTTAACTGATGAGCAACGCTGTACTTAAATCAGTAAGATAGATACGCGCATAGATAAATGTCAGAAGGCACTCTACAAAGACACGCTGCCATTATTATATTTTATTGTACAAATGGAAAGCTTAATATAAATACAAAGTGTAAGATAAGCATGTGCTATATTGACATATGTGCATGTAGTATGCTTTAGGTTATGATGAAATATCCTGTGAATATACGGTAGGAAGACGGATAGAAGCTTGAATTTGACTTTTATTCTCAAAGTGTGAAATAGGAATGAGAGTTGAAGGACAGAAGATTGGCACTATAAAGGTGGCGTGAGCTCATTGAAACTGAGCTCGTGTAAACGAGATAATTCATAGATAGATGTATGAGGTGGCCACTCAATTACAGATATTTGGGTAGCCGTTGATAAGCTAATTATTCAAATACATTATACAAAGCATAAAATAAAAACAAAGCAAATTCGTTGTAAAAAGCAAAATTATAATAACTAATTTATAAGCACGTCCATCATTGCAAGTACATCGTCATCATTTAGTTTTGACCAAGAGCTGAAATTAAAACTTTTTTACTTATTTTTGACATTCTCTTTCAACTCGAGAAACATTAATCTCAACTTCTGATTTCAGTATTTTCTCACATTATTGACTTAATAAACTATATTTTAAGCTTCCCAGTGATTTGGCACTTTATAAAAATACATATTTTACACAGACAATAATTGTTTCGGGGCAAAAATGACGAATGGTTGACCTGTGCTATTTTAAGGTCGTGCATATTTAGATACTCATAATCAGGTGTCATCCATCTTTGATTCAACATGACGCGTCTTTGCTTTAGAGTAGACAGGATCCCTATAAAGCAGGGACACTTTTTATACCAAAACGTGAAGAGTTTGGAATGGTTGTCCACTATAATGATATATTGATGCTTGCTATGGCAAGTCAAAATGCGTCCACGATGGCTACTTGACCTTTATATGATGTCCGCTATATGCATTGTAGTTAACATGAAAAAGCCTGCACCGGAAAAGGGAACTTCCAAATGTGTCTACTTTAGCTTCGTGAACACTTTTTGCAAGTCAACTTCACCGAGAGTCAATTGTACTTTTAACAAAAATGCTTTAAATTTAACAATTTTTCATATGCTCATTAAATTTGTACGCGATAGTTGTAAAGTTAATGTTAATAATATAGAAGTTTTGGTATATGTAAACTGGAAACGTTATTTAGATTAAAATCACCCTGTTCATTTTTTAAACTTAATCCGGTCGCTTTAGTTTCAAAATCAGCTTCATTTAAATTTAAAAGATCTTTTAGAAATTTTAAAACTGATATCTACCAGAAACATTCTTAATTGTTAACTTTTAAGACGAAATATATGCAGTGGCAATTTGGCATTTGTCATAATTGCAATCTTTAAATAAGGCGTGTTTTTGATTTGCATGTGACATTAAAATTTAGTCAGTATGATATCCGTTGGTCTTCAAAATTATAATTTTGAAAAAGAAAGCACATTTTTAAGGTTTATGTTTCAATTTACTTATTTATATACAATAATTTTTGCTGCATGCTTGTCATCATATACTTTGGCCAAAGTATAAAATACAAAACAGCAGAAGATAAAACTTTGTATTCCAATTTCTGTAGTTTGCTGCAAACACCAACGTCTTTGGTTTTTGAAACTTTTAATACCATTTCTTGGAATCACACAAGCCACTTTTTCTGACCGTGCCTTTTAGTCTGAAATATGTTAGAAAAATTGTCCGTAAGTACAAAATTAAAAACTATGGGTGCACAGGACTAATAAGTTCTGTTTATTTAAATCTAAGTATTTTAAGGTGCTTTATTGACAATCAAATTTTACGCTAACTTTCCTGTGCAAATTTGTCAAAACTTATATTGAGTTTACGTTTTTTCAATTATTATCAATAAAGGGAAAAGTTTCTGGACCATACCAACTTACTTGCTAGTTTTTGAGAAGCCTACTATCATATGTCCTCGAATATTTGTTCCTACTTTTCTGAATGAAAATCCGTACAACTTTTCAATTACTTTTAATTTTCATGAAATTACTACTCTAAATTTACATAATGTTCCCGATGAATTCAAACAAGGTTTTTTCACTGACTATTTATAATAATTTGGACTGGAGTTTTACATTAAAAACCGTACATCAAACAAATTTTAAAATATTTCGTATCACATTTTGGTATTTTTTTTATTTTAAGTAAGCATATTTGGAAATATATTTATTGCATTGAAAAATACTTTTCCTAGCAACCCTGCATTACAGTAAACAACTGTAGTGGTTAATAAAGAAAACTTGCAATGCTTTGATATTAAACTGAATTCAGTACTAATTTAAAAATTGTATTGTTAACTAGCTGATCGGGCCCGTCAATATTGCCGGGCTCTAGAGCAAGCTATGTGTCCAAACGTGTTTTAAAATTCAATTAAATCCAGTATTTGTGCTTTATGAACTACTTCAAAATGCAAAAACTACCCAAAGAGGGAAACGATTTAAACGTTCTCGTTTATGTTGCCACTGCGTTTGACAATTTGAATTCAAGAAGCAGAAAATTAACAATTACTTACATTAGATAGAAAGATGTTGCACTTTAAAACTGAAAAGTTTAAACATGTACTACGGTAAGAAAAACAAAAAAACAGTCATGTACCGCAGACCACATTGCATTAGGGTTTCGATGAATTTGCGTGTCTGAATACCCGAGAAATACTTTATGTAAACAACTTGGTTTATAATTTGAATGCATCAAAAGTCGTACTATTACATTTAACTAAAAAAACTAGAACACTTTACTTTTTAGTCAAACTAGTAAGACATGCAGAAATTATAAAATGTTTTTTGATTGAAAGTAACAACACGAGCATTTGCATGCGATAATATTTTTGTATTTTAATTAAATAAAAATAATGTTTTGTTACATCTTTAACCGCTAATAACCGCAGTCTTCAGTGTGAAGCGGTCAGAGCAAGACGTGTCTCTAGTTCTGCGAGCTTTTTTTCTAAAGTTAGGTACTTAATCTTGTGTTCTCTTTTTCCCTGTAAAGGCTTAGGCCTTTACAGGTAGCTGCTGTGTAAAAATGAGTGAAGAAGCATCAAGCCTTTTTGGTGTTGTATTGAAATGTCATCCAGAAATTAGTTTACTTGAATATTTCAAGGCAGTTTCAAATTTGGTCGATTCAAAAAAACTTAAAAGTTTTGGCAAAATAGCCGAGAACAATTACGCAGCATTTTTTCATTTTGACAGAGATTGCGCAAAGTTTTTGAAAAATGGTGAAATTACCATTGGAGGAGTAAACATTGCTCTGAGCTAGTATGCTCCGGCAGTGAAAAATGTGTTTTTGAAGGGTGTTCCAGTGCTTGATGATTACTCAGCAATTCAAAATAAACTGGCTGAATTCGGACAAACTAAAGGAAATTTTAATCGATTACCTTTAAAAGCGCCAGGTTTTGGACACATTTCGTCACATACACTTCATGTCAAAATGGTTATTCAAAATGAAAAATATGTCATCCCAAGCTACATCAAAATTGATGTGGGATGGGATATTATCAAGATAAAGGTGGAATATGGTGCAAAAAAGTGCTACAGATGTGGTGACAGAGGCTACGAAGTCAAACTTTGTCCACGAAATACTGACGTATTTCCCACAATGAAGCCACCTGAATTTCCAGCTTCTAAAGAAATGCTTGGAAATGTGTGGCACCAGTCCGAAAGCCAATCGTCATCAAAAAAATCATCTTCAAACCAAAAATCGCCAAACGAACCATCTTTTTCCCTGTCACTATCATCAAACCAGTTGTCATTTGAAACGCCTTCATTGAACCAGTCGCTATCTAATCCGGTACCCTCAAACCAGTCATCATCTAACCAATCATCACAAAATCTGTCAAAAAATGTCCCAGAGAAGCATTCTCCTGATGTGAATGATTCAAAGGAAAATCCCACTGAAGATGAAATTCGCATTTCATATGAAGATTGGAAAAACAAAAAAGTTGGAAATGGGCATTTGGACAATGGAAAATTACTCGAACTCCTGTTACAAGGTTGTTCATCAGTGACCAGTACAACAAAGCATTTCTCGTCAAAACCTGCGCTCTTACGCAAACAGGTAGCTTCGCTTGCTTCAAAAGTTAGTAAAAAAAGAATGAAAAAGTACATTCTAGATGTTAGTGATGCCATTCCAACGATGATACAATAACTTTTCAAGCATTTAAATGAACCCTTTCTATTTTTGAAAACTAATCGGCTTACCCGTGGTAAAAAAGAAAAAACGGTTTAAGCGTGGAGGTAGAAAAAAGGAAAAAGTACCTAACCAAATGCAAGTACCAAACACTATTTATTTTCCGAGAATAGTTTATACAAATGCATGCAGTTTAAGTGAACAAAAATTAAGCTTATTGAGATTCAATTTCTTCTGAGTACGATGTGATAGCTGTGACTGAGACATGGGGACACGATGGAAATTGTTTAAATCTTAACAAATTTAATAGTTTTTAGACAAACAAAAATGGTAAAATAGGTGGTGGTACACTTCTGCTTGTACAAAAGTGTTTTCCATGTGTACGTTTCAAAAACTTTATTCACAACAACTCTAATGATTTTGAAATCACTGTGGTTATAATGACACCACCATATTCACCACCAAGCGTGTCCATAATCGCCCTTGCGTGCATTTACATTCCACCTAATAGTAGCAGACAAGTTCAACATAATCTTTTGGATTCACTACTTAGTGGCTTTAAAAACATTAAGAAAAAGTACAAATCACCTCAAGTTTTGTTCCATGGTGATTTAAACAAATGGAAATACGTTCCAGCATTCTGTAGTTCAACTAATTTAAAACAAATTGTAAAAATTTTAACGTTCATCAATACCATAAAAAATGTACAAAGTAAATTAGATTTAGTGTTTAGCAGTATTGACAATTGGTATTTGAGCCCAGTTTCATTACCTCCAATTAAATTTGGTACACCGTAATATGTCTGTATTGAAATTTTTCTAAAGCCAACCATTATAAAAAATATGTGCAGTGACAAAGTTATTAAGTTTAGAAACTACAACACCAACAACCAGGCTGACTTTGCCCATTTGATAGAACAAACGAATTGGGAACATTTTTTTACTTCAAATTGTATCGAGTTTGTAGTTTTATTTTTTAACATTGTCCTGCAAGTTTGCTTTTGATACAGCTTTCCCGAAAAAAACAAAAATTGTAAAGAAAAATGAGGAGATATGGATAACCAATAAAATAAGAGCGAATCTATGACCAAATCATAAATTCGATTGTGAATGGGCAACATCGTACTATCAAAAAATCATCTATTTGCCATTATTTGGAATCATTATTCGACTTTGTTTTGAAAGCTCTTGACGCCCCAAAAACATATGTTATACTAGTTTTACTTGATCTCTCCAAAGCATTTGATTTGGTGGATCATAATATACTAGTAACAGCCCTGCTGGAATTAAATGTATGTAAGCATGACATTTATTGGTTGAGCGACTTTCTCCGGAAACGCATGCAGTGTACAAAGGAAAAAAACCTGTTATCAACTTTTTTGAATATTTCAAACGGAACTCCACAAGGAACGAAATTAGCGCCTCTTATATTTATAATTCTAAAAAACAGAATTTTAAAACTATTTGAGAACCAGTATCGCGAGCACAAAAACCTAATAAATGCTTTTGTCGATGACATGACAATTGCAGAAGCGGTCAAATACGGTGAAAAACCTGTAATGAATGAGTGCATAAATTATCTAAATACTTGTATGGAGAATAACAGAATGTCCCTCAATCCACTCAAAAGTTATGTTGTGATAATCGACAAATCCATAGGAAAACGCTATAGTAACTATGAAATAACAGTCAATAATTAAAAACTACCTGTGGTTTCTGTGACAAGATTATTAGGAGTAATGATTAATGATAAGTGCAACTGGGAAAATCACATCAACAATATCTGCAAAAAAGCTTCCCAAAAATTATACATCTTAAGAAAACTAAAGGAACATGGTTTTTCCAGAAACCAACTATTAACAACGTATAAGCTTCATATTCGAAGCATTTTGGAATACTGTTCTGCTCTTCGGACAAGCAGTATTACCAAAACCGATATATTCAAACTTACCTCTATTAAAAAAGAGCGCTAGGAATAATAACTGGCAGATATGTGAGTGGAAGCAATTATATTGCTATATGCAATATGTTGTCTCTTGAATATCTTGAAAAACGAAGAAATAAACTTTT
>JAQFYG010002754.1:0-13904 GCA_034694325.1 Entomobrya corticalis
CATGATAATTTTATTTCATGTGACTATGAACCCATTTCTGATCCTATTTAATGCTCGGACTTACGAAAAAAGCATTCATGCCCAGTTCCCTACCCTTCAGCAGTATGACACAGTGTAATACATAGACATTCACATGTGTATCGCCTCACCCTTTTTGCAATAAAGTGCTATGAAAGTGGTTATTGTCCACACGTCTACAAGAAAGGGCGGAGAAATAAAAACCACGCTCATAGTCTACAACAGTTTGAACGCCCACTATCAACTGTACTACAAACTTGATCAGATTCAAGATGGTAATGATAAGCATATTTTTTAGCTTCCTCGCAGATAATAACAAGGTGCAGAGGTACAATGTTGCGCTTCTGCCTCTGGTGTAAAATAAGTTGACAGAATAAAAGTAATGGAGATGAAGCAATGATTATGGAACAAAGTAGAATAGAAGCGTTATGACTTTATATTTCATATTGTCATAATAATAAGTCAAAAGTCCACACACACCCCCTTCTGACACAATGCATGGAAATTGCAAAAAATCTGATATTTGCACAAATGGAAGCTTCAGAAAACTTTATTGTTAAAAATTGTATATCCGAAATGAATTTTCTCAGAATTGTTTGCAGAAAGCTTGTTGAACCTATACTTATTAGTTTTTCCTTCACAAATCATTTGATAAATAAATGTTATTTTAGCCCACCTCGGGAAATTTAACGGTGCATGACGTGAACATTGGAATTGGAAGCTGCTAATTAAATAATAATTCAATAGAGCATATCTATATGCAGTATATATGTATGTATATATACTACATGTGTAAATTTAATAGGAATCAGTAAATCATAAAATGTGTCGGTAATTACTTTCAAGTATTGTATTCTTTTCCTTTCTTGGATGAAATATTGGCGGAACTCGATGACTGGTTTGATGCTCGAGTATAAAAAACTCATTCCGTCAATAACTTTTTTCTAAAAATATTAAAAATTGTAGTGTGGCATCCTAAGACACAAGTACAGTAAAATTGTGCTCCAAGCTAAACTGTAATTTAAAAGCAAATATTATTACACTCGTTTCTGCTTCGCTTGGGTGAAAAAAGGATGAATAACATTGAGTTATGTAAAAAGTTTATAATTTTAAGAAACAACAGAAAAAAACTTGATGTGTATTTACAACAATATGATGTATAAGTAATTCATATTTTTATGCACAGGAGTTTAATATTTAGTATACCTAATTGCATTTACAAAAGTACATGATCTTCAGCCTAACGAAAAAAGTAGAGATATATGTAATTCATATAGGCAAAGTACACAATAGACAGAGAGAGAGAAACACGAGTAGCCTTTTAGATTTGTAACAATGATAAAAATATAAAGCAATTTCAAATACATATAAAAATTGTGCTTGTATTCAAGTGGCTACAACAAATCTTGATGCACCCTTATCATGGGAAAAGATCTAAACCTGATAAATGCAAAAATAAGGAGTATCATGCTGCTTATGCTCTCTTCAGTCTTCTGGAAACCTTCTCACTCATCTACTACAACTTTTGTTACCATTTTGCCCTTGTCTTGTCGACCAAAATATATTACTCAAAACGATTTCGCCAGTGCCTATAT
Organism: Entomobrya corticalis; assembly: GCA_034694325.1. Classification (NCBI taxonomy): domain Eukaryota; kingdom Metazoa; phylum Arthropoda; class Collembola; order Entomobryomorpha; family Entomobryidae; genus Entomobrya; species Entomobrya corticalis. The sequence goes on from JAQFYG010002754.1 coordinate 1,614, forward strand.
TTTGCTTTTTATAAACAAAAAACATTTTACAATTTGCGTAAATTAAAGTGGCAGAATAAATTTATGACGGTTTGTAAACACCTGTACTAAACTAGTGACCAGTTAAATGCATTATAGATACCTATTTTATTATGGCAAAACTATCATAATTTTATTTGAATGTTGCATTGCTCTTGCTGGCAGACTTTATAGACAGGAGAGTTTCTTGATGTGGTTTTCCGAAGAGGCCTTTTGATTCTTCTTATAACTTGAATATATCATCATTATAAGCGCAGGTCATGTTTCAATGTATTATCATAATTACCATGCACAAACCATGTAATTTTGTAGCATTGCTTAGCTTTACCTGATCTCAAGAAAAAGAGTGATTATAAAAATGTGCTTCTCACTAAGAGACTCAGAGCAAGCTAAAACCTATTTTTTATCACTATCAAAAGTAACATGAGAAGTGCAAGTTTAACTTTAAAATTAAATGGCAGAAGAAGATGAGCCTTTATCTTTATCTTCATATATCGCTTACCTGTTTTTCTGTCTTTGAAAGACTGCATCACGGTCAGATTAAAAGTGTAGTAATATTGTTTAGAAAAACAAGAAATTATACAGGTGTATATCAAATTAAATGTATTCGGCACATTAGAAAAATGACTAAAGGTGATGACGACGTGAAACGACAAGAGTATGGACAAGTTTAATTTGAGAGACAGGTGTGTGCTTGATGTTACTTATGATGGCAATTTTTGTCGAGAGTCAAGATAAAATGACACGTATATTCTTAATTCGCAGCAACCAGCCCCATTATTTTATTTATATGGCAATTGTGAGCTTATAATAATAGAGGAGAAAACCGCTGAAAACTGTTACTGGTTCATTCGGTTCCTCTGACAAGTGAGTCGAGTGTTGAATGAAGGCTAATGCAAGTTTGCACACAGGAAGCTTGATTGTCGATTTATATTATATTCTCTGGTCTCTGAAGTATGATGGGAGACACAAATGCAAATTTCAATGCAACTCACGTTGTTTTACAATTAATTTGAGGAAGAGTACAATTTGCTGAAAAATCTTGCTTTGTGCTGGTTATTGTTAGAGTAGAACATACAATTGTGGATCTAATACATCGTGGTCAGCGTCAGACAGATCATAAAAAAAGAAACCTTGAAACCAAAAATTGTTTTGTGGGGAATATATATATATCATTCTTTTGTCATTTTAAATGATATTCTACGAATGTGTGTGAACAAAAAAAGACCGAAACAAGAAAAGAAGGTGTGAAAGGAATAACTCAGGTGCAATTGATTAGCCTTACATGAGTATCCAATTCAAAATTATTGCTCTCATACATGCAATTATACATTTGCAAGTTACAAGCTTTTATAATCACACACCGTTTTGTAAAAACTCGCCTTTATCATCCTGGTGGTGTGGTGGCGCTTTGGCTTGGAGCTTTTTTTCTGCACATTGATCAGAAATTTTATTATCACTGCATTTTAATACATGCTTGTATGTAATGATTACAAAACGGTACACTTTTTATTCCTTGTCATTATCTTAATATCATGTATGCTTGTAGTTGTAGTTCGTATGAGAATAAAATATAATATCAAGGGTAACATTTATTTTTTATGTATTTCTACTTGATTGTATTAATTTTCTTATTGAGTTGATGTTGAAGCATGATAACTTATATTTTTAATGCATCATCTGCCTTTGCCATGCCTCTCTGTTTACTACACTGATGACGACAAAAGATGGCAAAATAATGTAAAGTTGTAAATGAAACTTATACATCTCAAATGAAAAAAAAAATACCAGGCATAGAAACAAAGTATATCCGGAGCTACTTCTTCTTCTCCATCATCATCGATTTGGATTAGAAAACTCGCGACTCACGGTACAATTACCTGCGGAGATAATGAAAGGTTTCCCTAACCCAATTAGTCGGAGATTTTTCTCGATAAGCTACTATTTAGGCGGCAGTCAATTTACATGGTGGTGGTATAGTGATGATGATAATAAAGTGATGGTGGTTATTTGAAAATGAGAGAGGAGAGAGCATAAAGGCTAGTAGCAGTATAAAAAAAACTAGTGAATCTTGATGCCACACTCACTCAACTCACGTTTCACGTCCTCAGAAAATTTTCATGTAAGACAGACATGCATGTAACTTGTAAGAAACAAGCAAAGTTATTATAGAGTTGAGTTTAAAGTTTAAACTAAAGTGTAATAATAAAATAAAATAATAACAGCGTATGCAATGCAGTGAAAATAAAAAGAAGGCTGGGTGGTAATGTTACCACCTTTAGCCTTTATGAATATGATAATCAATAATCAAAACAAAAAAATGAGTACTTCATCACCGCATGGATTCAAGACAAGGAGTCCGGTGATGACGATCATACATGTTGTTGTGCACGGATTTTCATGATCATGCCGTCAGGGAGGTAAAAATGGCCAGTTCGCAGAGCAGCAGCGGCTGTTATGCGATTGTATGGTGGCGATAGAATAGAGGTTGTATGTATCACCAGCAGCAAGCAACTTTTAAAATATTATTTTTCTGCTACTGGGTTTGTCCAAAATTCCTTTTCTCCTTTCTACACCTTTTTTGATCGTAATTTACACAGGTTTTCATTCCATGCCATCATCACCACCATTTTATACTAGTTTACCCTGTTTTTTTTGCTTGAAGACCGATAACCATAATATTTCTTCAATCATCATTATTCAAAAAAATTCATTTACGATTCTGTGTTGATCGCCGCATAAAACTCTAAATGCCACACGGAAGAAATTATGGGATGGGATGTCTTAAAACCAGAAAAATGAGTGTTTAGTAGCATGTTTTAAAATAAGATTGAGTTTATTTTCATTCTTCTCTGATTTTTCTTGCTCAGTAGCTGATAGGTATGTCCAGTTTGTAAAGAGAAACTGAAAATTAAATGGGTATGCACAATATGCATTCGTTAAAATCTAAAGTACCTGTCAACTTTCTTTGATTACTATCTTTAGTTATTTCTTCGACAGAGCAGCAAAAATCAATTTCATACAACATATTATCCAATTAATAGAAAGAAGAACAAAAAAATAAGATCGTACAATCTTTCAATCATTTTGAAATTGGTTGGTTTTCGTCGCTAATAAAGCTAAACATTCAATTCAATCTACTTTTGTGTGGACTATTCTAGATAAAATTAACATTTTTATTTAAAACGGTATATTATAATTTATAATAATCTGCTTTTTTCTTATTTTATGCTTTTTGTTCTAAATTCATCACCATATATTTTATATCAGGATTATTTTCATTGCGAGCATGTTTTCTTCTGGTCAAAACTACGAAAAAATGCAGGTGGCATGTATCCACGTATGCAACTTTAGATGTAAGGCACTAAACAAGTGAGATGTAAAAATGCTACATCGTTCAACAGGAAGCCGAGTCTTTTCCAAGTTGCACTGAAACAACATATTTAACATTATCAACATCTTAACTCGTCCTATTACCCCGCTTCAGTTGCAACTTGTAACGAAATCTTGGGCAGAACAAAGATTTAGATAACAACTGCGCTTCTGAGTTTACTGTAGAATGAGATAACTTTAAAGTGAAATAACCCTTTTCTCTTCTAACCACCTTCATCTTGAAATAATATACTTACTTGCATTTCGTTTTGATCTAGATCGGTATTTTTTGAGCCAGTTGGAAAAAAATGTTTTTCACATGGCGTTTCAACATCTTGGTCACATTATAAGGAATGTAGTACCAAAAGAACAACGCACACACACAAGAAATAGGAAAGAAGACAGACAACAAAAATAAGAGTCAATAAATGTTACCTTTTTTATTTCTCTTTTCATTTGTGACTTCTGTTTTTTATAAACTGGAGATAGATAAAAAACTAGGTAGGTATGTGGTGTGTAGGCTTAAATAATGATATAAGGATGATTGAAGAATACTAGACCGCATTGCATCCATCTGAGCTTAGCTGCTTTTTACACGTTGTTGTCTTCTTCTCTCGACAATTCGACCACTTTTGCTCCTGTTCTTTACCAACTTTTTACTGATGGTGGTGGTGGAAAACAACACTGGTAGTAGTAAAAAATGGTACATAACAACTCTTTTATAATGCGAGCAAAGAGGAAGATGCATCTTGTTTAGTTGTCTTATAGGATGATGGAGAATGTGAATTTTTATATTTGTACCTGACTGATTTTCAACATCATTTACGAGCGGATTTCTTATATAGGTGCTCATTCCAACTAAACTTTCTTCTCTTATAATATATCTTGCATGCAACTAGAAAACCAAGAAAGGGATGCTGGAAAACCGTATTATTATTGCTACTACTCTAGTTCGAAACCTCTGCTATCATTTCTTGATCATCATGTCGTTGTTTTGGGAGCAGCAAAAAGGGAAAAAAGAATGTTGGATGTTGTAAGATACATAGTACAAGTTTTGTTACTGATCTACGTAGGTTGGCTCCTGGCATGCAATATTATACCAGCAGCAAAGCAAACTAAACTAAAAATCTATAGTTAAAAATGTATGAATGTAAAGTAAACGTAAAAGTCACAACAATCTGTATATACATGACACGCAGTTTGAATTGGACTATAAAGTAAATATTCTTATACAATGTTTTAGATTTTGATATAAAAAGAGAAGAAAAAACTCTTTTTAAGACCATGAGCTCTATTTTCCAATAAAAAAAGTTGTCTGCCAGCCTTATGGTGGTTTTTTGGTGTTACTGCTTGTTTTTTTCTTTACTTTGCTACTAGTGCGTGGCCGTGATGGCTCTTTATCACCCAGCTATCTATCAGTCATTTTGAGAAGGCAGTCAGTCAGTCAGTCATACCATATCTTCCTTTTCCTTTCGTGCAAAGTCAGTTGTTGGGTCTTTCATCGGGATTGGGATAATTTTTTGGAGATATTTATATAAATAAAGAGAATATCGCTCAAAAAGTGTTTTTTTCTTTAGTTTTTACGTGTCACACAGGTAGCAAGGGGTAATAAAGGGCAGTGGCTAGGAAAGATAGGGTATTTGGATAATAAGGGTAAAGATAAATGGACGATGCGAGCATGTTCCAAACAATTTCTTTCCTTTTTTTGCCTTGGACCTTTCAGTCAGTTATATATTTTTGTCTGTGAAAGGGAGGGAATGATGATGATGATGATGGTGATACACATTTAATAACCGTCCACACGGATGTGAAAGATGAGTTGTGAAAGCAGATGATATTTTTTGTTAGGTTCCTGTAAAGTAAAATATGTGATAAGTACATAATGCAGGAGCGGACGGTGCATGTGCGTGTGCACCATATACCTTGATAATTCCTTTTTTATCCGGCAACCAAATAAACTTAAAACTGACAATGAGAACGGAAAAGGGGCATTATGTATAGATGCATCGTGGGTTTATAGTTTATGCAACAATAAAAATTGCTTTTTTTGAGCCCGTGCGAAAGAAGGTGCTTGACTGACTTTTTAAAAATATAAAAGCAACAGTTATATAGAAGTTTGAAGACATAAGAAATAGGGAAAACACTTGTGGTGAGCTGTTACTTATGGATGGAGACGAAATTGATGGCATGTAAGTAAGTATGCATGACTGCTGCGTGTGACTCCCATTTCCCATCTGGGCTCCAAACTATAATCTTCTGACCTGACTGACTGAGAAGAAGAAAATTCAAAAGGTGCAAAAAGCCGTTGACTTTGTGAAAAAAATGAAAAGCATCTTTAGTCTTAAGGTCTTTTTTTCTCTTCTTTGGGCGATGACGGACGTTGGACTTGATATAAGGAAAACCCTGCCGCGTTTTCAAATCCTTGACAAGGTTAATCCATCCATTTTTTCATGTTATTAAACACATAAAGCTACTTTACTTGTAATTTTTTTGCATTTTTACAGTGGCAACGTTTATGAGCACAATTTCGATAAATAAATGAACACTTTATTGTCTTTGGCTGACCGAGCCAGCAATGATGTACTTTTCAATACTGCTGGTCAAAGTCGTCATAAAAATATAAGAATATTTATTATGAAAATCCTCATTAATCCGACTACCAGTTCCTGGTTTCAACTCGACCAAATACATCATGGCATGTCTTATCAGCTTAAAATCTATTTCATTTTAATATATTCACATGTTAGACGCATTAAAACGTAATCCATGATGACTTTTGTAATAAAGTTTTTTTTCTGCTGTCCTCCTCAAAATTGACTCAGTCAGATCATCTACATTTTCTACTATTAATTTAATTCATTCAATACTTTGTTGATCATCATCTTCTTACTCTTTTTCCACTGCTTTAATTCCAGGTTTCAAGTTTCTCCCTGTGGCTTCTCTTTCCACTCACTTATACTTTTTAATGTCTCTCTTAATAATAATAAAAGAAACTCAGCAAGCAGAGCTGATATTTCTTTTCTTCTTCATCTATCTGTCCTTTGGCCAGCAGATGAAAGATCAGAAAAACGAACAAAAAAACTTGATTTTTTGGCCACAAACTTTAAATACTACCACACCACCACCGCATTGTAATACTCATCGTGAGTCAATCAGTTCTCCTGTTTCTACTTTATGCTACTTTACAACTTTAAAGCAAACGAAAATACTACAGCAGCAACGCATTTAACAACAACCACAACAGCTTTTGCCATGTTTTTCACATCATCTCATGAATGTTGTTGTGTTGGTCTCTCGTCTTTTTTTACTATGTTTCTTGCTGACGAGGCTGCCAGGGAAGGCTCCTTTAATGCTGTAACCTGTCTTTATTGCTCTTTGATAATAGATCCCTCCTGTTTCATTCAAGTCAAGACAATGCTTATTGATGTTGATATGCTGCTTTGCCCTTAAACCACTTCTGCGTGGCATCTATTTTCTTTTGGTGTTATATTCTTTGGATTGCACACCAGCACTACCATATATCCATACAAAATATATAAATTCTCCCTAAAGTACCTATCTATACAGTAGTATTATTTAAGCCTGCGCATAATAAATGAATATGTATAATAAATAAAGAGCATTAAACAGCAGTAGCAATAGGTGAAGACGACGACTCAACTTTTCAATCAAGAAAAATCAACCGGGGCTGACAGAGTGTAATTTAGTGTTATTAACCCAGCAGGAGCTGAGTGTAATATCATCATCTGTGTTTGAAGCGGAGACTGAACACTCTGACTCCCATGTAAAAACCAAGCCCAAAAAAATATCTATCAGCTCTAATGTGTATTTTTATTATGCATTATTATGAATACTATCACACCACAAGATTTGTGAACAAACACACTAAATACGAATATTTTGGGATATCTAAAACTGTTACTACTGCTATTACTTATTACCAAACAGCTCAACATTCTTCATGAATAATAGCAGATATGCAAACTGCTGACATTGTCATTATCAGATATGCCATCTTTTCTTCTTATCCTTTATTTATACTCACCAAGTCACACACACACTCATCAGAGTCAGAGTATTCCGCTAAAATATTATCTCTTTTGTCAAGTCTTTGTACTGAAAAACGCACACGAATTGTTATAATATCATCGAGCATCATAAACAGCTATACTGCCAACATCTCAACTCTCAAACCACCTTAAATAATCGACAACAACTGCTGCAACTCTGTGTATTATCCTCCCATGAACGTATGTTTCAGCGACTGCTTATCTTGTTTGCATATCATTTTCAGTATCACTGCAGCAGTAGCAACAACAGAAGAAAATGATGGTGGTTGGAGATAAGTTATTTGCATTGAGTGTTGTGCTAATGTACTCGATTTATTGTCAACTAGCTACCTCAATGACAACTTAAAGAAAGGGAGACACACGGCCGGTCATTTTTATCACGATGATGGTGATGATGAGACTGGCTCTGTGTTATGGACTGAGAGTTGGAACAATCTTCATAATAGTCATTTAATCAATATTGTATTGTAAAATAATATATTATTCATGCACATGTACAAAATATATAAAATATTTGTTTCTTAAAAGTGGAGACTCAATAAAAATGAAAGTGTTATTATGTTGTATTTTTTATATAAATGCTTTAAGAGTGTTTGCTGCTGCTGCTTATGATTATGACTTATTTCATTTCATTCCATTTCTTATCTGAAATGAGTCAGAAGAACAAGATTAAAATGAAATTTCCACTTGCTTAAATGGCAATTGAAAGAAGCCATCAAAACATCTAACGTGAGGCTAACACGGGTCCATTCAAGTCAATGAAGCAGAGAGCACAAGTAGATGATATGATGGAATTAAGTGATGGTGGTGAAATGTTATCAGAGGATGATGATGATATTTGACTCTCTCTCAGTCAGTCAGAGATATTATTGCAGCTTTTTGTACCGTGTTATTAATTAATACCTGGTCGTGTGGATTTTAACTTTTCATCTGCAGATCTATCAACTAAACATCCTTAAAATTAAGTTATTACCTCTATATCTCCACTAATGTCCAAGGAATTGGATAAAAAAAATTTGAATACTTAGAATAATGACAACTTATTTCTTTTTCCTTGATAATGGAAACCTGTATGACCGTTTGTGAATTGGTTTCATATGCAAACAACAAATTTTCTGTCAAACTAAAGGAGAAATAAGATTTTTGCATAGCTGGATATTATAATACCAGTGTTGATTTTCTGTAATTGCTCTCTTATTTTCCGTATTAAGTAATTATGGTGTTGGAAGTATCATATAATCTTATTAGCTATCACTAAAGGTTTAAGCTGTTCTTGTTTTTTCCAATAAACTGGACTCTGGATTAACAAAACTCTTTTCCTGCTTCAGAGTTAAAATCGATGCACGTTTCTTCGCTCATTTATCCATTCGCCTACTGAAAAAAAGTTAATGATAAGCTGAAAGTGCTAGTTACCTCACATATCTATTCCCTTAAAAAGTGAAACTTGCATTTATCACGTATTATTTTATTAACAAGACACGAGTTAAGAAACGTTTACTTTTCTTTATACCGTATCATTATATTTCCGACGAAAAATTGGTTAAGTAGTTCATTTTCATTAGTTAGTAAGATAGAATAACTAGAGATAATATATATTTTTTGTTTTTATTGTAATTATACAATGCAATTGCATTCCACTTGTCTCTCTCTATCTGCTTTTACCGCTATTGCTTCTGGAAATGGATATAAACATGGCAGGCATCGTATTTTATGCATCTTGTCTGTTGTTAACAGTGTGATTATTTCATTAACAAACATTACATTAAATAACCACTTACACCAAGATAATTACACTTCACTCTCGAGATATGCAAATTACGCATGTATATACCTTGTTATAACATTTTACAAACATACACACACGCATTAGATAGTATCAAATGGATTGTATTGTGTGATATAATATAAGTGGAGAGAATTAATAGCAAAAGCGGACTACTGACTGACTCATACACAAATACATTTTAATTTTTTTTTACTATGTTGCGACTGACTGCTGGCTTCCTGCAACGTTTATTACATCAGCCACCGCCACTTGTGCTTGACCACTTTTTATAGAGCTCCTTTTCATAATTTTCCCTTATGAAAAAGGATGGGTGATGTGTGTGATGACGATGAAGATCAATGATGATGGTCCGACACATGCAAAAGTATTTTGATTCAATGGAATGGAAAACAAAGCTGAACTGTTAAGTATGTACCTAAGAATCTACTTATATTATAATGTGCTATATGTGAAGTGAAGTATTCTTTAGAAGGCCTCATGGCTCCAGATAACGTAATCATTTTACTATAAAATTCCAGCTCACTTTCATGCGACCCAATAATATTCGTACGAAATTATGTGCAAATGTAAATTATGCATGTTTTTAAGCTATAAAATAAGAAGAGATGTATGAAGAAGAATGAGTTTTGTTGTGGTAAAGATGTTTGGGATTTTGTTTCTTGTAAATTCGTAATATTCCAAAGACATTCGTGCTTAAAGACATACAAACTACATAATACATAAATAAAAAATTGTGCGATATGAAATGCTCGTGCATATAGCTTTTTGTTGTACACAGTAAATAAACAAGGTCAAGGAGTGTAATATAAGTACATGATGATTGTGTAACCCCCATAAAACATTATTCATTCATTTTACAAGAGTTATGATGAGGATGATGATGACAAAAATCAGTTTGTCTTTACTTTGGCACTGACAATGTCAAATGTATGAACATCCTGGATTTCTTTACAGTATTTTGCATGCTCTTCTTAAAGATATCGATAAGGCTATATCTTATCAATAACTGCGTTAGGTATATCATATATTTTTGTAATCACAAGTAATTGTGTTAAATAAATACTTATGAGTTTTCTTATTGCGATTAACTTGCTCATTTTATAGTTGAAATACATGAAATAAATTATTATCAAAGTATTTAACTCTGTTATTTACACAATCATAAAATGAACATATTAAACGAGTAGGAATAACAAAATAATAAATAACTTTAAAACAATTGTAAGTTGTAAATACAAAGTCTTCTTAAATGCCATCAATAATCATAGTTAAATACATTAACATTGGCGCTTGAATTTCAACTAAATTTTCAAAAAAAGAAGCTTACAGAATAGCATATATATACGCATTTGTTTTATATGGTAAATGGCAACCTCATAAATTACATAAATAAATAATGCCAACAAAGGTGGTCACGTGCAAGAAAGTCAAAATTCTAGTTTACTTTTGACAGCAGGCGGTGTGGAAGGAGTTTTTTGATATATTCTAATGATTTTAACCAACGTCTGTTCCTTGCGTAGTTTGCCTGATGACCTTGGACAATTGATGTGTAACAAACAATTAATTTCTCTGTCTCTCCCTCCAACATGCCTATTCATCACTGCACTAACTTGTATTTGTATCTACTATCGTCTCATAGCTTGTTCCTCCCTGTCATAATACAAAAGTGGTGTATACACAGTTATACATCTTCTTACCCCATAATTTTCAACAAGTAGAAACAGCAAGATTTTTGTCAGAAACGACGGGGACTTCGCAGGTTAGTAGTGTAACAAACACTTTCTTTAAACCAGAAAAAAATTATCCATACATGAATGCGTACATGCACACTTTGAGTTTAAATGTTGCTAAAATTCTTAAATTTGGCAATATACGATGACTACATTTGAAAAAAAGATGTGTAATGTCAGGTAAGGAATCTTGCTTTACATCCCTGCTGCTTTGATTCTAATCAATCAGGTTTCTTCTCTTTCCATAGCTGTATGTAGCCGCTGATTCCCCTTTCCCCCATCACCTCGTTTACAACAACTGTGAATGTTATTTGAATCTCGTATAACACATTTTCATTTTACATTTCTACTAAATGTAAATTTTGTTTCTTCTGGTTAAACACTTTGCATTTTGCTACAGGAATTCAGACATAATTAAAAATTGTAAATAAGAATAAAATTAAGACGATAATAATTTATTGCATGGAAGGCGACATTTGCTTCAGCTATTTTGCAGAAAATGTTACTTTTATTTATTTCTAAAGTTCTTCTGTTAAAACAGCATAAAATACAGTGTTTTGAAAGAGATGCGTAATACGCATATGTCGGTCGATGCATTTCTATTGTATGAACAGGCACGCACGGTAATGCTGTTGTGAGTCAGACTGGGTGAGTTGGGGCAACATGGAGCATACGAGTTGAAAACTTGTTAACATTGAAGTGGTACATGATGCAGAGTGCAGAGGATAACAAAATATAATATTTTTCCCTTATATATACTTTTTGTAGCCACTTCAGTGCTCCCCGTTTATGAACAGGTAGGATTGTATTTCATTTTATTGATGTTTGACTGTACAAGATCCTTATCTATTCTTTATCATCATCATCCCTTTACTTAACTTGATACACATCAGTTGTAGTAGAGATAGAGCAACCACTTCTATGAATAATGACGTTATATTGCAAGGGAAACAATGAAAACGGGAGTAAATGCTGTAACTTGTTTAAATAGTTATATATTCCTGCAAACGTCCATAATTTTAGTGCGTAATCTGTATGAAAACATAAGATTTTAAGATAAAAGTCCAAATGATTCTATGAAAGACGTCTTGTTGATGGCCATCAATGTTATCGTTTACCATTGCCATAAAAATAATCCCTAGCAAATCATGTGTTAAAAAGTACACTTTTGCAGCTATTTTTTAATCATAACAATCTTGAAAAGTAATGAAATGAATGATGATTGAAATGACAACATATACCGATTATGCTTAATTTTGAAAGGGAAAATCACAGGAAAAGTAGTAATTTTTTCAGAGAGATAACAAGATCCTGT
>JAQFYG010002755.1:0-13903 GCA_034694325.1 Entomobrya corticalis
ATAATTTTCACAGCTCATCCATCAGACAAATCCACGTGCCCAATGTAATTATAACTTTGAGAAGATTTTTATTGTTTAATGGAAAGCCGTTTGTAAATCATTTTACTTGAATTACTTGACCGAAAATTACTTGACCTTTTTAAATGTTTGCATACTTTAGAATTATTTAGATAAGCGCATTTAGTATTTACACGTGCTCACCCGTTAACAATGAAATATACCATGTAAATAATGATTTATATCCCTTCTTATACTTTACAGCTGGTGGCACATTGCATATTTTTGTTGTACAAAACCGCACAAAAAGTTCTCAGAATGTTATTTACTTTGAAACATGATTATAACTTGAAAAACGTGTTGTATAATATGGTGAAATGAGAAGCATTAAAAGAGGTTTAATTCTTTCTCCTACAGCGATGAATGACAACGTGTACTGATAATTAATAGTTTACCAATTTGTCCTTTACCAAATGACAATATCTACCACGACACGACCATCCTACCGACTTCTAAACAAGCATCTACCCCTAACCTAAATCGGATGGTGGAGGTTACTGTTTGATTTGAGCTTTGTTGCCTGACGTTGTCTCCTAGTTTTCACATCCTTTAAATCCTTTATAAATACTCTTCATACATACCTTTCTCTACTTGTGGCTATAAAATGGTTTTACCTATGAAGGTATTTTGCACTCCTAACTATACTGTGCTACTTTTTATCTACCTGTTTGTTCGCACATGACCAAGGTTGGGGACTAGCATTCGTGTACTTGGTTGAAGGGGGTTGAAGGGCATACATACTAACTACTTTAAAAACTACACTCGTTTCCTCAACACTCAATTTCGAGCTATTTACAAAGGAATTTGTCATGATGCCTAAGTTTGCTCGAACATTTATTTAGTTGCAAAACAGTTTTTGGAGATAAAATAACAAATTATTATATAAAGGGAATCGTGGCTATCGATGAGTCTATGCATTGAAAATATAGGTATGTACATATAGGTCGTAGGTATTCTGCTTGCTAGGTGTTAGTGGTTTCACATTATTAACTGTTCACGGACAGAGAGAGAGAGATAGAGTTAGAAATAACCTTAGATGTACATTTTACGGATATTATTATATATATTTTATTGGGACATGTGTACACGGAATGAGCCACAATTTGTGGGTTTTATGTTTACCGAAGTGGTTGTTACATGCGTTCCATACTTCATTTTTCTCATTTATTCACTTAAAGTTGGTGCTACAGGCAGAAAAAAATTATGCGGGCAACATCAGTTTTTGGCAGCCATAAACTATATCTTAATATTATTGTTTAGCCAATGCAAAATTATAATAACAAGTAAAGAGACGGAGTAAAACATTTGTTTGCATTTGTGGAAAAACATAAAGAAAGAGAAAGTTCGTTTTTTCCTGTCGTCAGTCAAACCGCAAAAATGTAATCAATATGGCGGTATGCACACACACTCTTATGAAGTGAGTGACACATATTCACTATAACCAACTTTCACCAACCCCAGTTCTTTATTTTAACAAAGTCATTCTTTTTACCTTATTTTACGAAACGAACAACACTCGATTTTTATACTGACTAACATCATCTCTCCAACAATAATTTATCTTTCACATCCATTTCTCCAATCTCATTTGCTCTTTCCGTGAAGGCATATGTTTATCCCTACGTAGCGAGAGCAGATTTGATACGATGCTTGAGAATAATGACAGGTAGTTAAGCTTCAACTTCCGAAGAGTTAACACTTTAGATTTTCAACAGGTAGAGCAGTGGAAATCGGCTTAATATTGTTGGGATTCTTGTGATACTTTGACTTTCTTAGCATCATGAGTGACAATACTGATTCCAGTCCAGAGGAAAGGCCTGCCGAAAGTGGAGAAAATATTTTAACGGAATTTACCCGCATGCGAGAAGCACTGGTGGAAAAAGATAAGGAAATTAATCGACTTCAAAGGGAAGTTCATAAGTTGAAGGTGAATTTTAATTGTATTTACACTTTAAACCCGTATTTAAATTAACAAACAATAACCAATATTTTTTATGTAGTCCGTAATAGAAAAATCGGAGTTAACCAGGATTCCATCCCTGTCTTCGTATCAACAAGGGAGTCTTCAAAAGAAGTGTGGGGTATCAGGAGAATGTGGGATAACTCCTGATAAGGAAAGACCTGCTGATGCAAACAAGCCTGTCCAATCTCCTCCAGAGAGGCACAACAAAGATTTCCGCACAAGGCAACTGATCCGAGCTGCGCTTAGTGAAAATGACTTTCTTCAAAACTTGGACGCAGATCAGGTTCGGGATATTGTTGATTTCATGTATCCTCAGAAATTTGGTCCGGGGGAATATGTGATTCGAGAAGGCGACCAAGGTAAGCAGTTCAAGTTATCATTGTCGTAGTACGACAAGAAGTTGGGTCAAGAAGACACGTACCTGAAGTTATTTGTGGTGCTAACTGTAATCCCTTGCAAATGTATTTTTAGGGTCTCATTTATATGTAACGGCGGAAGGACAACTTCAAGTTTCTCAAGATTCCCGAAATTTGGGAATCCTAAAACCAGGAATAGCGTTTGGAGAACTGGCATTACTTTATAATTGCAAGAGAACTGCATCAGTTAGAGGTATACATCAGTCCACCAATCCGTTTCTAATCAGACAGCATATTATATGAGTGATATGAGTGAGACAGCATTCTTTGTGAACAATAAATGCATTCAATTTTTACTTTTACGTGATCTAAGCAATCACGGAGTGCAAAGCATGGGTTCTAGAACGGCGAGCATTTCAAATGGTGATGGTGAAAGCAGGAATGCAGCGTATCAAAGATAGAATGTCGTTTCTTAAATCTATTCCGTTGCTGAAAGGGTTAGATTCGGCAAGTTTGGCGAGAATTGCAGATTGTCTGGAAGTTGTAAGCTTTAAAATGTGTTCATTCAGGTTTGACTAATTAATTACAAAAAAACTTTAGTTCTTAAGTGACAGTAAATATTGCATCTATTTTATAAGGAAAAGTATCCAGAAGGGCATTTCATTATTCGAGAAGGTGCTGTGGGGGACACTTTCTTCATTATTAGTCAAGGTAGGGTTCGAGTAACGGTAAGTGACACAGGGGATGAACCGGACACACCGAATTCAGACACTCATGTCTTGGAACAACTTTCACCAACCACTGAAAAAATGCATGTACTCCGGGAGTTGTCACACGGAGATTACTTTGGTGAGAAGTCATTATTGCGAGAAGAACGGCGCAGTGCAAACGTTATCGCCATTACAAACGTCGAAGTAATAAACAGTCTTATCGCATCTCACATACTTTTTGCAGTAAATTATTATGTATTTACGCTCTGTTTTTATCCATTTGAATTAATCCCCTGAAAACAGGTGCTAACATTGGATCGAGACTCGTTCATGCAATTAATTGGCGATTTGGGGGAGTTCAACCGTCTTAGGAAACCGGCCCATTTTTCATCTTGCTCCCAGCTACACGTTTCCTCAAGCACTCATCTTTCATCATCACCTGGTAAAAGTCAGCTACTTGACGACGCAGATATTGAGAGATCGTCGATATCATCCGAAACGCTGTCACGGTCCCTTCCCAATCCATCATTTGAAATGTACCACCAGTACATGAGGAATGAAGATGATTTTGACTACAGCCGGTTAAAGCTGGATGATCTGGAGTTTGTAGCAACGCTGGGAGTTGGAGGATTTGGTCGGGTGGAACTTTGCAAAGTGAATAAATGAATTTATTTGTACTTTTCTCGTAGCAAAACTTATTCTACATTTTGTAGTGCCAAACTTAGCCACATTTTCATTTTTCCTCTGTGCATTTCGTAGGTTTCTTATGATCCAACAAAAGTATTTGCGTTGAAATGCCTGCCAAAACTTCACATAATATCTACTCAACAACAGGATCACGTGTACGCTGAGAAAAATATCATGATGATGTGTAACTCAAGCTTCATTGCGAGGTAAGCTATACAGCACAATCGTAAGCGTGATAAAATAAATGAATTAACTGGTAAATAGTACACAATAAACAATTACATTCTCATTTTTCGTGAAACACCTGCCTGTCAAATTGTACCGCTATATAATCTAATAAATTAGAGTGAAAGTTACAGTAGAACTAAAGGATATTATTTTGGACTAACTGAACGGAGCGTGCTTTCTTCTTTTTCTCAGACTATACAGAACGTTCAAAGACTCGAAGTACGTATACATGCTTATGGAAAGCTGTCTCGGTGGAGAGGTTTGGACGATTCTGAGGGACAAAGGCTCATTTGACGATTCTATAGCACGGTTTATCGCAGGATGCGTTCTACAAGCTTTGGAATATCTCCATCAGAGGGAGATTGTGTACAGAGACTTGAAACCGGAGAATCTCATGTTTGCCAACGACGGATACATAAAGCTGGTATACATGTTCTTGATACTTTATTTAATCCTGTTATATGCAATGAAAATTAAATTATGCATGTAACTATTGAAATAAATAGTTTTAATTGCAAGCTGACAAGAGGATTAAAAGAATTAACAACGTTTTGCAATACAGGTTGACTTTGGATTCAGTAAAATTGTACCCGCTGGACAACGCACGTGGACATTTTGTGGCACTCCTGAATACTGTAGTCCAGAAATTATATTAAATCGAGGACATGACAAGCTGACTGATTTGTGGAGCCTTGGAATCCTCTTGTTTGAACTACTAACCGGCTAGTAAGTAGATTTTAATTTTATAAAGACAAAGGCTCATTTCTATACAAATTCAAATACATGACAAATACCGGTTTGATTGATGAGAATGATTAATCTAACTGAATGTTCATTCCATAAAACTAAAAGTTTTCAATGCCCATTACTAATTGTTACCTGTCAATTAATTCAATAATCAGTCATTATTTGGTAGCCAAGTATTTGATATGTAAAGTGGGTTTATTCCTTTACTGTCACGCATGACGCAGTCCTCCATATGGACCACATTCTGCGGAAAACGTGCTGGGCAACGATAACTCATCATCCGATCCATTAGCGACTTACAATGCTATTCTAAAAGGGATTGACTCAGTCAAATTTCCAAAAACTTGCAGCAAAGCTGCTGTATCTCTTATTCGACGTCTTTGCAAACAAGCCCCAGGAGAGCGCTTGGGAGCCAGAAATCTTCGAGATATCATTTCTCACAGATGGTTTCAAGGATTTGATTGGGAAGGTTTACGATCAAGAAAATTGAAGCCTCCAATTATGCCAAATCTGCGTGGACCCCTGGACACTTCTAACTTTGACAGGTTTGAAATTGAGATAGAAGACGTTCCTGATGACTTGTCCGGGTGGGATGCAGAATTCTAAGGAAAGCTAATGTTACAGTGACTTCTTGACAGAGAAAAATGTTTCTTTACAATATAACTCGCGAAGTCGAATTTATAGAGAATTTAGATTTATGCTACTATCTATATGACATCTTCAACCAATATTATTAGTTTTAGTACTACTAGGTATTATAGTACATAATAAATTTATGTAATTGCATTCTCAAATGCAAGCATTTTTGGTTGTTAAATACCTACCAAAATATGGAAATTCATGATCATAGCTTTAAAGCGTCTTGAATCTTATTTTTAAAAACTAATTTGATTTCAATGCAATGTATTACTGTTAAAAAACCATTATAATTCTGAAAATGTTCTCATAAAAATCGAGCAATTATTGTTAGTTAGTTAGTATTTCCCTAACATATCTGCTGTTTTGTAGATTGCTTTAATGTATTGCTTTAAAACTAAAAAAATGGAAAATCAATTACAATAAAAAAGTTTTTAATCTGCTGTCATCCAATCGAGTACTCATTAATGTAGATGCTTGTATGCATGTGACTTGTTTATGATTATTTTGATTGATGTTTCTTGTCTCAAGATGAATGCATCAGATAAGGTTCTGGTTCTGTGCTAGCAGCAAACAGAAGTTAGAAATTGTACGAATCATAAACATATGTGTACTTACCTATTTATCAATAAACGAATATTTATTGTCTAGGTTTAAATGTTCTGTTCGGTGTAAATTTTTAAGCATATATTTAGAATGTCAGTAATTCTTCAATTTAGTTAAATTCTGAAAGCTTTTGATAAGAATTATCGCTTTCGATCACAATGAAAATTATTAATTTTTGAGTTTTTTAAAGCTTTTGAGTTTAATAAAAGTGGCTTACTAGAGTGAAACTTTTTTTCTTTTAAATATTTTTCGTTTCTTAGATGTACATGTGTTTTTATGGATGTGATTTGAATTATAATAAATAAATGAATATGTACTAAGCAGACTCTTGTTAAAGAAGCAATTTGTCACTAAACCAAACACTTCTCATCCTAACATCAAAAGTGTAGTTAATTTTTTCCCTCGATCTGCTTTTAGTAATAATATATTTGGTCGCTTGAGAAAACTGTTCTGAAAACACGGTAGAACTAGCGGTTGGATAACTAATCATAAATATTTTAAATAGCCCATATTAACCCGTGATGGCTGCACAATAAAAAATGCAATGCACTTGCATCCATTTAGAAATTGCGTGCGGGCGAGCTCATTTTAAATAGTTTGGAAGAATGTGATTAAATAAAATGGTTCATATCAATGGCAAGCCCTTCAATATGAGGGGATAATGCATTAAAAATGGAATACGTCCTTCTAACCTTTCGGAATTATAGAGTCAATTTTATTTAAAAAGTAATAAGCTGATCCGAGGTCTCGCATAGTAAATAATATTGGTAGTATTCCTGTGAAATTTTGCTTCTGTTTTATTGATTCGTTAAAAATATGTGCAGCAAGTAGTATTCTATCGAGTCGATTTTGATATTTCAGCTCATCCTTTATATCTCATTGATCATGATACACTGGCTAGTACGTGGCTACAATAAATACAGAGGGCGGCTTCGCGAAAAATATATCAGTAATGACGAGACATTTGCTGGCCCAGTCGATGACACCATGTTTATCACATTATATGCTGCATCAACAAGGAGAACTCGAGCTGTTATTTGCATTTGTACTCGTTCATAAAAATAATTTCTTAAAAAACTAGCAAGGTGGTTTTATCAGTAGTACTCCTGTAATCATGTAGCCCTTTGATGGCCAAATTACCACTGAATAAGATGTAAGATTAATTGAGAAATGCATACTGTCACTGTCCCAGTGTACACAAACGGTTTGTTGTGTAAGTATATGTGTATGTGTGTATCACAATACTACACACAACGTAACATATTATGGTGAGTGAAAGCTATTTCTTTCCCCATTTGACGAGTTTTACTCGAGAGAAGACATGTAGGGCAAGCAGAAGCAAATAAAATATTACGTATTAATGGCTTTAAGAGTTTACTCTTACGACGTACACACAAAAGTTATATCTTGGTCTGCCAATTTACCTATTTTTCTAGGAATGAGTTCTTTGTGTTAACGTCTAGTGAATAGCATTACAAATACTATACGGATAATATTTGAATGTATAACACTGGCTCCAACTATACTAGCGAAGAAAGTTTGGCGTGGGTTCGAGAAAGTATTACAGCGTTTTTCATACGTGTGCATAAATAAACCCACATATTACAATTTTGGTTCACTCAACTTGACATGTTGTAGGTATTAAACTTGCATGTATTCATGTTAGTGTTGATAAAGACTTTTTTAAGCTGTAAGGGTTGCCCCTACAAATACAAACAGCATAAATGCTTGGCTTGCATGCATACATACATTCATGGCTTACCTACTTTTCTCGGACCCATACAATTTTACTTTAACACAATCGGGAACGTATAATAATAATGATTCAACTGGCGAGAGTGACTGAAGACTGGTGCTGCTGGTGAGTACAATTGGAAGAGGAATAAAAAGCTGTCCATATTAGATGGGTCTCAAGGGGGAAAGCAGTTTAGTCAAGCGGCAAGTATTTTATGGTGAGAAGGTCCATAGCACCTCGAGGAATTACACATACAACATATTTCTCACTGGATTTATGCCTTTTGTTTTGCTACCGCCACGAAAACAACACTGATACTAACATCATAAATACAAGTGGATCAGAAAAAAGCTTGAAAGTTTTTCCCAAGAAGTTTTCCCCGGTCTGCTCATTTTCTAAAGTAGTTGCTGCAACGCGGAGACATCATAAGACCCTCATAATAATGGTCATTTGCATATGAAATACGAACCTCTCGCCGGTCCTCGCTAAGGAAAAATGGACGACTAGATAGTGTAGTTTTTTAGTGAACAGGAAAATAAAAAAGTATTCGTGCTGTTCCTCAAGTGGCTGTTGTTTAGTGTACGAAGTACCAAAGAAAAGAACTTTCAGCTGTCATTTTTTGTGAAACAATAAGGATTTGCAATGAAATCACGAGTTATATTAAAGCTTCATATTACATTTACGGCAATGTGTCATCTTCATGAAACCACCTTAAAATAAAAGGAGAATGAATAAAGCTACTACCGGGGATCAAAAAAGCAAGCAGACAGCTTGCAGCCCACAGGAAAATCAATTTATACTTTTCAGTAGTTTTGGCACGTAAGGATGAAGTGCCAATGCAATTTGTAATAAAGCGTGCTCTTAGAGATCATTTGCACGTTTTACAACTACGCATTCATTTTATCCCATTCGAGACCATTTTCTATTACTCCTTTTGCCATTGACTTGACCAGTAGAGTACACGTACATACAACACAAACTTGGTCGTTCCAAACTGTAAAAAGCCGAGAAATCTATTTCCGGAGAAAGTACGTACAAGTGCAATGACACTTTTTGAGTTCGACTTTTCCAATTTCAATTTTCAACATGTGTCTTTCTGTTGGTTGAACAAGTTGGTCATAAAACTACTATGAAAAATATATGAGGATATTATCCGTTGAATTATTAAATGGATCATGTTTTGGCCTTTACATTTTAAGCCGGTTCCACAAATACACTATCCGAGTCGAAGAGAATGACGGAGTTCTGTCTGTGTCATCAACTTGCTGAAAGCATAACAGCGACTATTTATGTGCTTATGTATCTCTAGAACGTATATGTGCATGCAGCTTAGTAAATAAGTGCTCTCCGTGTGTATCATTAAACCGAGTGTAATTGTTAAGTGCACATACTGTGCATATTGTGGTGTACCTAATCCATTCCATTTCATGATGGGAAAAAGTCGATAAGTCAATGAAATGTTTGAAAAGAGATTTTGAAACGTTTGCGTAAGTAGTAATGTAAAGCATTTTGGTTATACACATACTTGTCAGTAGGCACTAAATACAGTCACTGGATTCATTGTCAGATGTATAAAGTTTTGAATGAATATACAGCATGCCCTGTCTGTGGGTGTATAAATTTTGGAAAAATATAATGCAGCCCGGAAGAATTCATGTTTAAAAATATTGTGTACAAACTTTGCCTTCACAAATAATAACATGGAAATGAAAACCCGAACTTGAAGGATTTGGTGTGCGTGATGCGAATGTAAAACCTTCTAACAAAATTGAAGGTTTTGGGAAATATTCAGCAAATTCAATGCGTTATTGTTGGTATTGTTGTTAATGTCCCCAAACTAAGCAACACTATGAAAAGGTGGTATGCAAGAAGGCAGAAACGCTGCGCTGCTGTTGGGGAAGAGATTTACTCAAGGTTTTTCTTGTTTAGTTTTCCCAGTAAAAGTGTTCTAACTCTACATTACCGACACCACCGTCACCACATATGAATACATGTATAAAATGCACTGTAATATAAAAAATATATGGGAAATTCTCTTTCGTGGATGAATAGATATGGGAAAGGACAGCATTTTCAACGTATTCTCATCTTCTTCCTCGTTTTTATACTATCTTGTGTTGACGTACAAAATTTTAACCTGATTACAATCAGCCTTGACGTGGTAGTGGTGTGTACCTAATTACGTTCCATACGAACAAATAAGCATGGGAAATTACGTTAGAAGTAGCAGTGCGGTAAGCTTTGGGATTCTGCTCATGTTGGCCGGCCTTTCATGTGGCAACTTTCCGGTGTTGGATGTGGATACCAACATGAGAATAGTTCTTGTTCCTTATGACACTCCGGTAAGTTTGGAGAAATGAATGCATGCATAAGTGTATACCTAAAATTAGTTTGCGTAATTATTTCTTGTGCAGGAACTATACATGAACACTATTCACTGTCGTCCTCTTAAAAGATGCCGAAACTTTCTTTTCACGTACTAATGATTGATATGATTATAAAAAGGGAATGTGTATAGTCATTGGTTTGCTCTGAATAAATTTAGAGAACAGCAAATTGAATAGTATGTCTATCAACTAATGGAATTGTAAAATGGCAAGTGGCTTCGTCGGAGCGGAAAGCATGTTCTTTTGTGTGAAATGTTGAAGTCTTTATCAATCGAGTTTGGTGATGTGGGATACCGAACCCAGTGGAAATGGAGTAACTAGATAATATTGGAAGTTGTGAATCGGTTGTAATATGCTCTGCTTTATATTTATTCACGTTCTTAATTTACTCTAGTGGTGTTACAGCCTAAAATATCAAAGTGTGCTAGATATAGTCCTTATCATCTTTAGTCCCGAAAATAAAATAAAGAGAGCACTTACTTATTTTCGTGTTTGCATGAAAATATGAAGATGTCTTTGAATGAGCGGTAGTAGCAAAGAAATGTAGAAGAGTAGCAGTAGACGTACCGAGATTATCGATGTAATATTCAAATGTTGTAAACTACTTATTTGCCATAATTCCTCACATTTACGCACCATTTCAAAATATAAGTCTATTTGAACAATAGACTTCATTTAGTATTTAGTTTACCACTAATCGTTTTAGTACATTCCTTGATGAACATTCACATATGAATACAAAATCTGAAAACGCTAATTTTTTGGATCTTAAGATGGTCATATGCAATAAGAATCGCGACCATATACGAATATTCATGGAAGACAGACAAGCAAACGGTTTTGACCAGTTGCTTTGGACGGATTCGCTACTTTCTTAATAAGCAATATAGTTCGTTGCATGTTCATCCTGTGGTCTTGCATTTTCCTTTCATGTATAATCATATTGCTCACAATGACTTTCTTTTGTTCACAGGTTGGCACGATCATTTATCGTCTCAGAGCTTCAGATTCTGACAACAACTTCCCCTTATCCTTTGAAGTGTTAGGAGCCATAGGCAAATCCATTTTAAGTCTTCGTTTTCTCGGTTGTGAAGAAACCGAGTCCTTGTGTCAAGCAGACGTGGTTCTTAAAAAGGCTCTTGACAAAGGCCGTACTTACGAGTTTCAGCTTCAGGTGAAAGACACCGATGGAGACTACACCAAAGTACATTCCGTCATCACTGCCACTTCAGGCACAGCCAATTTCAACCCCACTTTTATACCTAGAATTATCCATTTGGATGAGGTACGTCTTGAATATTTAATATACGCAACATGATGAAGAATGCTTTTTTATAAAATTCGTTGCCTTTATAAAGCATCCTCGACTCGCATTCATAACACATTTGCATTAACTTATGACGTTTTTCTGCTTTCTGCTTGCTCTTTCAAAACAGCTCATACTTGTAATATAAATTACCATAAAACTTATATTTTATCTTTTTTAGTATCACAGGACCATTGATTAATTCATACAACCAAGAGTTGACCTACATTTTTGCATCTTTTATTTGCACAAAAAATCTCGTGCATGCATTCTTAAGTTTATTAAATTTATTCTTAAAGAAACTCTTTATGTTCTATTGCCAAGAGTAGCAATGGCGTATCAAAACCATTGTTCGGACGCCGCGGGAGAACGTTCCCAAAATAGAAAAAGCTGGAAGCAAATAGACACAGGTTTAATCGAAATGAAATTGTTAAGAAGAATATGACGAAGAATTATTTCGAATAAAGCTGCATATGAGAAAATTCTGGTTTATTTCATATGATCATATTTACCAAATGTGTGTCTAGTTTGTAGTACGGAAGAAAAGTTTACTAGAATTTGGATCAGTAGCCGATGAATAAAAGAATAGTAACAAAGGAGCCTAAATATACACACAGACATGAACTCTGAAGAAGACATATCGCGTGAAGACAAGAAATCGATTAGCTGAAAGAGAAAAACAAGTTACGTCAAAAGGTGCAAGAAGATAAGCGTGAAGCCCTAGTCAGATGTACAGTACATTACAAGCCCATGGCGCTAATCCTATCAGCTAACACTGGAGAAAAGAGATAATAGATGTGCACACTACAATTGGCTAGCAACTTTATTGTGTAACTCACTTCTTTATTCTGTAAATTCCACGCGATTGTCAGGAAATGAAGAAAAGCACAAAAAGTCTTATAAAATATCGGACAATAGCTAATGTACTTAAATACATCTATATAGTCACAAAAATAGTATAAAGTATTATCTATATTAACAACTTTATTGTTTGTTATCTCTATATGTGGGAAAACTGAAGCTGTTGAATATTATGCAGTGTGCACTGGGCTATATTATACAATGGAATTTGATTGATTATTATTGCATTAACGATGCTTTTTCTGTAGAATCCACGTTAATAAATCCACCTCCCCAAATCGTCACTGTCGCCATTTTATAAATTCTTTACTTATTTTCTCTGTAACTACAACAAATATAGTAGCTGGAGGGGTGGCATTTATAATGAACTTTGTGCTAAGCTGTAGCTGTGTAGAATCTCGATAATTGCATGAATATTTATAGTATGTTATTAATTTTATTCCGTTCCCTTATGTAAGTAGATTTAAAATAGATAACAGTCGCTTGGCACTCGTGTGACATGTGTGCGTGCATACAGTAAATTTATTAAAGACACTCACGCAACATTCTTATCCCTATTAGCTCGATAGTTTTGTAATGCTTTTTAACTGAGCGACAGACACCTCTAGTCTTTTTCACAATAAAACCGATGAATAGTGGAAATGGGCTGCCTCGATAAAAGGGTGCAATGCATAGTATTGTGCTTTTGATTATAAATGCATGGTAAAATGTGCAAGTTTACGAATGTTTAGTTGGGGCTAGACATATTTTATTTTTTGTTGGCTCCCACGCATGTTTGTGCATCACATCACACCCCTTTACTACTGTTTTGGGTTGTATTAGTTTCTAAATGAAATCCATGTCTTTCTATCCCAGTTGAATGGTATGTGCGATGAATGATGATGATGACTCAACACGAGTACATTACATGACACATTATTTGACATTTATTCCATGGATAGGGAAAATAATGCAACACAACGATGCTCGATGTGTGCTCGCAATGACAATGTGCCTGGGTAGTAGGTATAACTAGGAATATTTACTTATTTATGAACAGCACCCGTAAAAACATGCTATTTGACATTTGACGATAATGGTGATTTTTCTTTTATACTATGCTGGGCGGCAAACTGACAGTTTTGGTAAACATTCGATTCTGAGAACAAAATACAAAAAAATACAAGATTAAGGAAATAGACGGGACTCTAATGACAATGCACAATAGTGTACTTATTGTATTATACGGCTCCGCTTCTCATCAATCCACTCAAACTGTCCGCATCAATCCCTTTGTTTTCCTGAAACGGGACCCCAGTTGCCCCGGGAGATAGTATTGACTCCACTTCAACTTAAAGAGCCCAGAGAAAGTGTACTGTTGTAAGTAGAGGAAAGGCATGGCTTGGGCATTGTGAGAACACACTTGCCTGCTTTATTATTAACATTTATACAGTTGGATATTACTTCTGACTGTAGGTAGTAGACACACATAGTATCTCAACCATTAACTTGATAAGCATTTCTCTCTATTAACATTGGATATAAAGTTTTCAGTCTTTATAGTTGCGGTGAATTATGGAGTTTACAGACAAGTTTTCTCGATAATAAGAAGTGGACAATATGATATTTTACCATAATTAGAGTA
>JAQFYG010002756.1:0-13903 GCA_034694325.1 Entomobrya corticalis
GATGACCCCAAGGTGACCTCAAGTGACCTCTAGAGGTCAAATGTCTGAAACTTAGGATTTGGGGGTTATCGATGATGCGGAATTCAATGACAATGGTCTCGTGCCCCCGTGACCTCAATTGACCTCTAGAGGTCAAATTTCTGAAACACAGGATTTGGGGGTTATTGATGATGGGGAATTCAATGACAATGGTCTTATGACCCCGTGATCTCACTTGACCTCTAGAGGTCAAATACCTGAAACTTAGGACGTAGGCGTTATCGATGATAGGGAATTTCTTGAGAATGACCTTATGACCCCGTGACCTCAGTTGACCTTAAAGTTCAAAGATTTTTATTTACAACAGTTGATTACTTTGACATTAACAAGGATCGAATAGTCGGTACTTTCTCATAACCTTACAAGGTATTTTTTGATGTAATATATGGGATGCCTTGTTTACAAAAAGCAAATATAATTTTGATATTTCCGAGTCGCAATCGCAATGAGGAAAGCAAGTATTTAGTAGGTTTGGAAAAGTTACCGAAAAAAGTTGTTGAAAATTTAACCGTAATTAGTAACTGTACTTTAATTGCTTAATGTTTTAACACCATTTATGGCCAAAGTGTCCTTTAAATCAAACTTGGTCAGTATTTTATGATAATAAAGATAAAGCCAAATTATTGAAGAACTAAATATTATAATTAATCGTTGAAATATGCTTGAGCAATTATTCCAAATCATATATGGAACGTTCGAACAGATTTAAAAAATCGATACAATGCATGTCAAATTGTCAAATAAAACTTTTTTTAAATTCAAAAAAACAGTGCAGTCTCTCTATATTTGCACACCAGGAGAAAGAAAAATTAAGCAATTATAGAGAAGGCAATATTAAAGAGAACTTCCTTATTTGGTAAATATAGCGGTGCTTTTCTTTATGATTGCATATTAAGGAAATTAAAGAGAGGTTTGGTTTACAGCTCCATCTAGGAATATCAAAGCGTTTCTTTATGAGTTCACCTGTAAAGTATGAAGGTTTTATAAAACTTCATAATGTAAATATTTTGGGTATTATGGTCTTTGGGAGAATATATTGTCATGGGTTTGCCACCGAATGGGGAGAATATAGACGTGTTTTGCATGATGCAATTAAAAAGGATGCAAATTGTATAGAAATGGCCAAAAAATACAAACAATTATTTATAAGAAATGGAAATTGTAACAATGCAATAATAAAGAAGAAAAATAACACTGCAATGAAAGAGCGGGGAGAAGGTCCACACCTTTATCGAGGTGCAATTATAGCTAAGACCATTATAGAGAGACTGCAATGTACTGTACAATTCTTCCGCATAAAAGTATGAAGAAATGCAATAATTTAACAATTACAACCCAAACAAACGTAGATTTGCTCAATGTGCATTGTGCACACCGACAAATATTTCTTTAACAGTTTTTCTAATTCACTCACGTTGACATTATTTACGGAAAAATATTGGGTTAATAGTAAATACATTCGTTTAATTTTTATCTTTTTATGGACTTGATCTTATCCTGACCTCAATACAAGATGAATAGAGTACTTTGCTACTGGGTTTTTGTGAAAAGGTTGAAGGCTTCTGTTTTGGCTTTAGGCTTGAAGGTAAGTCCGTTAGTTATACCTAGTTACCTTCACCTTCTGAGTTTATAGGTAGTCATGGAGACACGTAACTTCTAGCTCAACCAACAAAACTTAATCCTCTAATCTATTTGCTTATTAAATTATTATGGTATTTTTTGAGAATTCTTCGAGCATTCCAGTCGCCAGTACTCAGTGGAGTGGAGTGTCAGCAGTGAATTGTGAAGTGTTGGTTTAATTATAATTAAAATATAGTTAATTATGTTTTAGTTTTCCAGCCAAATGCTTTAATAGATTTTAGAAATAAAAAATGTTGTCAGTTAGTTTTTTTAATCACTTGTCAGTAGTTAAAATGGAAAGGAAATTTGTAAATAGTTATGGAACTTCGCCTTGCTCTAGCAGGTAAGTACTAAAATACATTCAGTTGATTAATCTCTTCAGCTGTGAGTGAGTAAGGTTGTATGTCAGTCTCTCTTGTGAACAAAACCTTTTTTTTCTCATGGTAAAACAAGCAACAAACACTAACTGGCTTTCGTGCCAGCTATCTACCTTTTAATATGGAGACAGAGAAAATTGAGCTACAAGGAATGGTTCTCAGGAGTTACCCTGAATTAAAAGTATTTGACTATTTGAAAGTGATCAGGTCAATTGCTGAACCTCGGTACGTAAAATCTTTTGGAAAAGAAGCAGGAAACAGTTATGGTGTGTTTTTTGTAAATATTGAAGTGTGTGATCAAGTGCTTGAAGGAGTCAATTACAATTAATAACATTGACATAAATGTTCACAGTTATGCACCTACTATAAAAACCGTTTACATCAAGGGCATGAAGGCCTGTTGATGGATTTCCTCGCTGGATACGGCCAGACAAAAGGTAATTGACTCGACTTACTTTGAAAGATGTTCCGAATAAATTCTCACATGTTCAATCACATACGCAAGTTGTGAGAAAACTACTTGATAAAAATAAGGAGCTACCTCATTATGCAAAAATTGATATTGGCAGTGATGTAGTGAAAGTCAAAATAGAATATGGATTTAAAAAATGTTTCAAATGTGGTGAACAGGGTCACGAAAAGAAGCTGTGCCCCATGAGTGTTGACGAATTTCCAGAGGTAAAAAAGCGGCATAATTTTTCTGGTCCAAAGTCCATTCTCCAAAATAGCGTTTCCCATGTCAACTCAGCAGAACCACAAACCCCAGAAAGTAGTACAGCTCCCAACAGCGCTCAAGCATGGTCCACAGTGGCAGGTAGACAGCGTGGTGTCAAACATCTTAGATCGACGACAGAACCAACTAAAAATATTGGATTTACATAAAAAAAACAAGCCCAACCAACGAGGCAAAGAGATTGCAAAGTAATATCGAATAATAAAGTAATAAAGCAATCATACAATAATTGGAAGCAATTTCCAATTCAAATTGGGCATCTGGGTTATGATAACCTTTTGCCTTTCTTGCTGGAAGGATGTACTAACATTGCCAAAATCACCAAATCGACAAAACATTTCACAAGTGACCCGGCATCTCTCAGAAAGCAATTACAGTACTTGATTAGTAAAGTGGATGATGCCGATATTCATGATTTCATCAAGTTAGTGACGCTATACCTACTCGTAATAGATCACCTTCGCCAACGCAATGATTCGTCCCTATTACAACTGGAACCTCATTGGTCTAAAAATAAAAAAGAGACAGCATGGTTAACGAGCGGGAAACAAGTTGTATAGCCCAAGAAAAGAGTCATAAACAGTTTGGATTTCTTCAAGTAATTCCCGTAAAGGCACTGGCGTGTCACTATACTTCTTTAAAATACAATATAAAAATTTGGCAAAATTAATAAAGCATATTTTAAAGCCCTTCATTGTTTTATTTATCCCAGCGTTCAACTATTTGAAAAACAGGTGGCAAAATGATTGGAAAGTTTTAATTCAGGTCTTAGCCCAAGAGCTTTAAGAATTGATATTATCTCTTTAAAAAATGCCCTATAACAAGGCCCACATAAATACCTTGGTGACCGGGATATGTGGGCTTGACTACATTGCTGAATCAGAAATAACAGCTTTGTGTAGCTGGAACTACATGACACCATAAAACTTTAATAGAAAATGTCTGTACGTAATTGAGGATAACAAACATTTTTCACTAGTTGCACTGCATTGCATTAAAACAAAAGAAAGCATGAAGAGCATTGTTTTAGATTGTGCCTATCCGAGTTAGTTAAAAGTAAATTCGTACCGAAGGCGTATGCTTAAGATTAGTACAGGAATCCAAACATCCATTTTCGCACTCAATTTCGGTAGTATTGGTCACTTCATCCATATTATATATAACAATGTATGCTTACAATAATTTCTAAAATTCAAACTGCAGCGTTTTGTGCAATCTTTACACTGCTGTTTCAAAAACCTGGCAAAATTTGGTTTGACAAAAATATATTTAAAAGCTTTCCTAGCATGTCCAGTTTTGCATTGTTTTTTGTGTTCTGTGTTTATTAATTTACACGACTTAATAAAACTAATGACTTAAGTAAGTCAATATGCAAAAAGAGCCTATCACCTAAAACTTCCTTTATTCATATAGAAATGCAACAAAGCATTTAGAACAAATTCCTTCAATCAAACGATAATAATCTTTTATTTGGGCTATTATTGTCTGAAATTTTTCACGGCCTTCTTGTGTGTCTTTTCTTAACCGCAATCTATCAAATATGGACCCATGCGAAAAATCTTCTGTTATGAATATCTTGTTTGCGTGCTCATCCTCTGATTCCATTTTCGACTATATTTTCCAGTGCAATATCATCTTTTAAAGAATTCTCTTTTGCTTTTGAGTCGACGTAGCAATCAATTGCTATTGCCAAAGCAATGTTAAATACACTTTCAAGAATGTTTAAATAACTTTCGCTATTTCTAAAGTTTGTGTCGAATAAATGCCTCGTCTTTGATTCAAAGGCAACAAAGCACGATATACAACTTATTAAATGAGGTGATGCAGGCTTTGACAAAGATAACTTTGGGAGAAAATTTTCACTGTTATTTATTTGACGAAAACCCTTATTTTTCTTACCTCCCGGCCCAGTTCCTGGCGTTTGTGAGTTGACGTAAACTTGCAGCCGCCTTCATTTGTTGGCTGATTGATCCATTTCTACTTCACAAAGAACATTAAAAACTATCAAACTTAACTTAAAGCTACATTTAACTATTCTTAACTGCAACAAAAATGTAATAAAAATAAACTCCAGTTTGAAAATTTATATTCCTGAAAATGCACGACACTGACAAACTTTCAGTTTATTGATTGTAAATTAAGGGGAGAGCAAACTGTTTCCAGGTCGAAAGATGGAGTCGAACTAAAAATGTAAGAAGAGCGTCCTCCTTTATATTGCCCATTGATGCATCCTTTGCGTATTCTAATTGCCGTCTTTACATAATATAATATCTATAATAAACCCGAATTCGGATGTTAACTGCATCCTTTCAGTCTTTTACAATGCAGGTTCATGGCTATTTGCTTTTTCATGCAGGACCTCCCACGACATGCTCCAGTGTTTTTTATTTTGTATCTTCTCTTAATAATTTATACATGTGTTCAACAAGTGTGTCATTTCTTATAAGATCACTTGTGAACTGTTTCATAAAAGCAGCGTATGTAAATTTTATTAATCGCATGTAAAATATACACAGTATTTTTCGCACTCGTCGCTATCGTTTGATTGTATTTGTCCGTAATGTCTATAGTTTATCGAATAGGGAAAATCACGTATCCCATAAATAGTTTTATTATAACCATAACTGTCAAAATAGTCGCAGACATAATTACTACTTGTGGATAAGCTATGTATAAGAAAAACCACCCAATGTATTTCACGGGAAGTGGATTTGCCTGTATTTACATTGACAATCAGAGGGGGAGTGCTGTGTTTTATCACTTCCATCTCATCTCTGGCTATAGTAAAAACTAATATATTATTAGAGCGTATATCTAATGTAATCTGCTGAAGTTCGTTCTCATCCATGTTACATATACTTCAATTGTAAACTTTTTACTAAATAAATTTACTAAATATAACATTTATATATTCCGTTAACACTGACGAAAATGTCATGGATAAGTTCACACTTCCCTGCTTCATTAAGCCTATTCTATCTTCTTTACCGTTTGAACTCCACACTAACGGAACCAAGAAAAATTATTTGTTTTAAAATCAGCAATACTTAAGTCACACCTGTGACCTGAAGCACTGTTTGTTAACTGTCGATATATACGCATATACATATTGTCAGTTACATTTAACTGTAGATTACTATAATTTAAGCTCTGTCCGTTCTCAAGCAAATTAATGGAAGAAAGATTGTACTTTTCAAACTCAAATGGCGATTTAGAAATGGAACCGTTATACGTTTTATTAGAGACAAGGCCAGCCAGGGCCAATGATCGCACTGTGTCGAGTAGCGTTTCTGATGTAAACGATAGGCTTCCTGAATTAATCACAAATGAAACTACTTCATGGTCATAATACGAAAAGAAAAACTTTCTACCTTTAGATAGAATGCTCTACTTTACTATTTACAATTACATTTCCACTTGCTGCAGCTGAAAGCATGTGAAAAGTATTTGGGCTTTTGCATAATCTAATACGAATTGTTCGTTTTCTTGGTATTTTTCTTGATTGAGAGTGTAATGGATGATTAAGAGTTGAATATACTTCAAACGAATCTGATTGCGCCAATGTTTTTAGCTCTTTGTAGGCATCATTTGGTTGCGTCGACGGCAGTAGCAGTGCTTTCTTTGAATAACCCCTCACATCGTAAAGAATTTTTAATTGTGTGAGAACTATTATTTATAATTCTGTTAATATATGATGAGAAGGGATAGTGGTTTGAGCCCGATGTAATGGGAATATTGTTAAGTAAAACTTCTAAACTCTAAAACAGCGTACTTATTATGCAATTAGTCGGAACAGTTTTACTCGAGCTTGCAAGCTTATTGTTATTTTTATCAAGGCATTTTAATCTCAAATAAAGATACGAGCGGTATAAGTCGATGTAATGCTTGTGTGAACCTTGAATATAGAATTAAAGCCCGTTACTATTTTTTATGTTATGTACTGGCCAACATTGCTCATAAAATTCAGATACGACACTCACGTTGGAAGGCGGAATGGAAGAAAGGTTCAATGTAGCATTAAATGCTAGACATCCGTCTTTCAGAGCTTACTACTCAACATTCTTTGGACTTTCTCTCTCCTTTTTTATTTCTTGTTTGTTAATTGACATTTTACAACTGTGCTTTTTGGTTTTTGCAGAACATTTTTTTCTTCGTCTTTTCTTACCAACAGGGTTTTGGTAGTGCCAGTTTTTTCCCTCGTCCTATTTGTACTATTCTTGCTCTTCGTTTTCGTTTTTTTGTAACTTTTATAGTTTTAAGAGGAATTAAATCCTCCGAATATTCTTTCTGAGTATTTTCCATTTCAAGAGAGCAATTTCTTGCCTCGTCACAAATTATTTCTTTCATATGTACGTTTGTATTCTAAAATGCAAAGTGCAAACTGTTGGCATTTCATGAGAGGAAAAATATTCCAGCCTATAATCATGAACGCTGAGGGTTTTCTGAGATATTTTATCGGTCGAGACTGATTTATAAATGAGTGAATTTGGACTAAAAGAAAAATCCTTATAATCTTCACTTTCTTTTCGGTCAAGCACTGCCAATAAACTGAGTTCTTTTCGTTTATCTGCATATGCAATCTTACAAAATTAATATTTTAGAGCATGACCGTGGCTTGACTTTATTTATACCATTGCTATGAAGGGCGGGGTTTTTATTCCAGGTGGTACTCTAATAGTATGCTTTCCTTCAAAAACGAAATCATCGTCCAAACCAGGATAGTTATTCAAAAAGTTTGAAAAACGTATTTTATTATATCTTCCAGCTATTTCATATTCTACTGTACTTGTAGATTTTTGGAAAAAAAATGAAGTATCATACCGATGTTAAAATAATGTGCTTACTATTCTTGTTAATAGTGAAAAAAGCTTCGGTTTTCCAAGAATTTGATGAATGAGTATTTCCTGTTTAGTACTTTTTGATATCATTACGCTTCTTGTTGTTTTGTTTAAGGCCAGTTTATTGAAACTGCTATAGTCGGGATCAACATCGCTTTCCGTTCTTCCGCAAATAAACAAAACTTGCGAAAACCCGAGTATTTTGTTAAGAGGTTCTCTCAACGTCACAATCCAACCTTCTGGATCGTCAACCGATATTGACACTATTGTGACAACAGGAGTTCCATGTCTTTGAGTGAAAAACGGTTGAAAGCTAACAAGCATAGTTTTTCGGTTTAGTTTAGAATTAATTGAGGTTACAAAATTTGGCCAGTTTTCAGAATCTTTGTCAATTCTTAAGTTTTTTACTTCTGATTGACAAACAGTAATTTCGTTCTGACGTTCTTCTACATAAAAGAAAGAGGATGATGAATCCTCCGTGTCTATTTCTTTTTTGTTTTTTTCTTCATAATTATAGCGGTCGTGGTAGCTGAACAACTGTAATATTACTTCATAATCACTAAAATTCATTTCACGGGGTAAACGGTTTGAGAATTGAAAATTGCTGTTGTGTTCAAAGTTGTAACCGTCAAGTTAGCTGACCAATGTCACAGAAAATGACGGCTCCATCCTGAAAGAAAGAAAGAAAGAAAGTTCTTCTGCCACAAATATTTGTGTTTGGTTCGTCTCCATCAAGAGTCTCTAGTACATATGAGAAGACTGGTAAAGTTTTCTTGATCTTTTTAGTCCTAAATTTTATCGCTGAAAAATTTGCTTTATATACCCGCTGAAATACTTTTTGAATATTAGCAACACGGACGATATCACCAATTGAAAATTTTGCGTTTGGGCGAGGTAGCCGCGTTAAAAGTCGAGCGTACATATTTGAAAATACTTCACCGGCATTTTTCTAATTTACCTCAATTGGCTTTAACTTATAGGCATGATAATAAGTGTGGTTTTTTTATTTACAATCGGAGGCAAAATATCTATTCAATGTTTAGTTTGTTTTATGCTCAACCATTTATACACTAAAATTTTCACTTTTTTTCTGCTATTACACAAAGTGCAGCTTTTTGCTGAGTGCGACTAACATTGGGGTGATTATTATATTTTTTAATAACTGCTTGAACTTTACTTTATAAAAATTTAACCCCTGAGTCACTGGTAATTTTCTAGGGCCATTTTTGTCCACCTTTGCTCGTTTGTTTTAGTTTTAATGCTTTGTCCATCGCCCCTGCCGTGTCATCTGATGTTTTTCTCTTCATCCCGTAAAGTTATACAAATTTACTAAATTCATCAATAATCAATATCCAACTGTAGTTGCTATTATGCCACGCCTCCGCTGTCTTTTGTATCAAATCACAGCAGTAACTACTGTGTGGCTTATGAATAATAATAACTGGTCGTTTGTAGTTTTTTCTGGTTAATTTTTGTTTCGAGAAAGCCTCAATTTTAGTTAACACTTTCTCCAAAGCTCTCAAATCAAACTTTTTTCTTGATTTAGCAAAAGCTGCTTGTCACGCCATCATCATGTAAATTTGACCAAATGCGTTCTCCTACTGCATCTGACAAAACAGGTTTAGTTAGGTTAGGTTAGGTTAGGTTAGGTTAGGTTAGGTTACCGTTTTCTTTTGTTGTTTTGCTTTCATTGTAACGATTAGACTTTTGTTGCTTTAAAACTGGTTTCTGTACTTTTGGAGCAAAAAGTTCTACTTGAAAAGTTCGACAAAAACTCTTACAGCCATGTCAATAAATGACGCAAAGTTCTCCGGAGGAGTGCCTTTAGTTTTTGCGGTTCTGCGGTTGAAGTAAGGTTGAGGGTTTTATTAACTCACTCACGCTCACTCTCACTCACCCTACCACGCTCACTCATTAGGCAATTATTTAATCCTATTTGATTGATTTCAGGTTAGGTTATGTTAGGTTACGCTAAAATAGGCTTCGTTGATCGGGCTTTACCTAGCCTAACCTGAAATTAATCAAATATGCTTAAGTTAAAGGCTAATGAGTGAGTGTGGTTGAGTGAGTGTGAGTGAGCGTTAAAACCCTCAACCTTACTTCAACCAAATTCTGCTACTTGACTAGTGACTTGTCCAACAATATTCCATTCCACCTTTCTCGCAGCGAAATGCGTCAATAAAGCCTTAATTTTTTTAACTGTCCGTTTTGGTTAATTTTCCAGTTTGTCAGCTACTTCGTACTTTGAAAGCATACATTTTTCAAATATTTATGTATTAACTAAATAGTAAATTTTCATTTAAGCAAGATTCGATGAAATGTTCTATTGCCAATCTAACCAATCTAAACAAGGCACACAAAATTACAGTGCGAACGAGTCTGTGATTCTTATAATACAATTTTGTTGCCTTTTTTAAATATCTCTTATGAGTGTGAGGCAATTGCCGGCGTCTATGCATGCTAAAATTGACCTTAGCTGATCTAGTGTTGCGGAAAGAACAATTCTTTTGTATCGTTTCTCTGAGCTTTTAACAAGTTTAAATAACCAACAAAAACTGTTCATAATACGCTCCATTATTTGGCAGGAAAATTTCTGCGCCGTCAACAGAAATTACAAAATTACGATATCTTAATAGTTTATGAGTCTTTGTATGCAATGATGTGAAAAATAAATTGTAGCGGCCTTTTTGTGTCCTTTTTTATACGATTCAAAGAGAAAGTCGTGATTTTGGGGATCTAAATTTCTGAGAAAAATACTTATCTGCTGTTGGTGAAAACTGCGTAATTAAACAAAATTATGTGTGTTTAAATTCAAAAAGCGTACGTTTTACCATGTAATAATAGAGAAATAAATGTTCTTGTAGTTTTATGATGATGCGACCGGTGTAAAAAAATCACAAATGTACTTATTTTCTGAGCCAGTCGCCGGCATTAACTGATCATCGAGAATAAGCAGTGTACTCACATCTTCCTGTAGTTCTTGTTTCACTCCATCTTTTGTTTCCTTAAATAATACTGCACCATCTTTTTGCTAAGTACTTTTGAATATGTCTTGAAAGTCCTTATACCAATATACAACGTTGTCGTGCTTCTCTTTATGTACTTTATCCCATTTGAGAGCAATTTCGTTGCATAGATACATTTTGCCTGCGTTAGACATTGCAACACACTGCATTGTAGTGTGTGGTTCTAGACGTAAATCACAAGGCCCAAAATGTTCCATTTTGATCCAGATACTTCCGACGATGCTTTGTACAGAAAATAGGAGTTAATATTTTGTTTATGTTCTCTATGCGCCGAGAGAAACGAAATTGATCAGCAGATACTTGGCTTGGATCACGATATTTTTCCCTTGATGGATCTTCATGTATGTAAAATACGATACTCTCTCGGAATGTAAGAATGAATGTAATCTTTTTCTCTTTTTTTTTCTTCCATTTTCATAATAAAATTCTTCAAGCATTATTTATGATGATGCAATGCGTTTAATAGAATGAAGTCAGAAATGTTTAGCAGATGCTTTGGGCGAGTAGCCAACTTTATACCTCTTGCTGTATTCTCAATTGAAGTGTAATTAAAGCATCCGTTGTCCAATTCATTCAATAAATGTCTGTATTTTTTATGTGTAACAATGCATTTTTTTATGCCTTTACATATATTGGAGGTACAATTTACGCAATCATCGTCATGTATATGCTCAGAACAGTCTGAATTAGTTTTTAGAATGGAAAAACAATTTGAGCGTAATGCCATATATTCACAAATAAAAACCCTTCAAACTTTAACAGCAACGGCTCAAACTCCCTTGATGCATCATATAAGCAGTAGTCCTGAGTCTGTATAACAGTTTTTATAGAATTTTTGGTAAGCAAATTTTAAGATTCTTGTATATACATTTTAAAAATGTAATACAACAATTTGTGACACCATTTATTTACGATTAAAATCAATAAAAGTTTATACTAACTCCTTTTGTTCAATATTTGCACTACTCATAAGTTATTAAATCCACATCACTCATCAAATTTGCAACCTTCAACGTAAGCATTTTTGCTGATAAAACGCAGAAAAAGCATTTGTTATTGTTCGAAAATTAGTCCATGTTCATCTCATCTGGTTCGTCCTCCTTGTGATCTGATTCAATTTCAACCCATTCCAAAAATACCTTTCTTGTCTTTTCGTTTGCCCAAATATAAAAAAGGTATAATTTTGAGCGATTCAAAAAGTAAGCTATTCTGTGCGTCTTTCAAATTATAATATCAAGAAACCAACCACTTTCTTATTTTTAGTCAACTGCAAACATTTAGTGCAGCTCCATTTTCCATCCACAACCTGTTGAAAATGTTTTTAATATGGAAACTGGTTGCTGTAATTTTTTAAGTTTCAGTCCATATTGTCCCTATCGAACTTGCTGTATCTGACGTGACCTCCTACCGCGTTACTTATTTTCTCTTAATTTAACCAAATCTGAGCGTCTGTGTGACTCAGGCTGGTGTTCCAGTGGTTTGCTGTCAGCTGCTCAATTTCAAACAAAATGTGATGAAAAAACGCGTTTGTCATTCTTTAGAATAAAAAATATGGAGTGTTCGTTATTAAGTTTCATGTTTTGTAAGTACAGACATTGTACGCTATTTTGTATAAATTGTTAAGCTTACTTAAAACAGTAGTTGGTAGTTGGGATGTCAAATTTGGCAAGATTGGAAGTAGAAAGTTCAAACTTTTGTACAACACTAGGACGAACCACTTGCCGAATCAATTTATAATATTCATGAACCCAAAAATCAAGTCCATACGCAAAGTAATTGACATCAAAATAGTCGATTTTGTCATTGTTAATTGCAAGAAGCCCAGAGTGATTTGGTTTTCCGGCCACCAACGGGGTATTCCATGGCAAAGATGTAGACCCGTTGCCCTTATTCTTTCAAATTGTAGTTGTACTCACGTGCTGTCCACTGGGCTTGATCGATGTCACACAAGCAGTAAACTCCATATTGCGTGCTCCGCCCGTGTTCACCACTTTGTATATTGCGACCATGAGTCCTATATTTGTCACTGTTCCTTTTGTTATATTTAGGTGGACAAATTTCCCTTATGTCTTCAGGATAAATCATAATTACTCGTTGATTTACTGTGTTTACTCTACTCTAAACACGGTTGGCACCGGCCATTCTTACGACCGTGTTGTTCTTCTTAAATGCCATCCCCGACAAAACGTGACTCTCCTCAAAATGATCATATCCTTCTTTGTCCATAAACACATTTGCTTGGGTATCCGACAAACCATGTGAAGTAAGCTGGTTTTCCAGCAGAATTAAAATTGAAATTGAGTACTTTTGCTGATAACGAATACGTCACAATAATAATATAAACAATAAGTACCAGGTTTCGATCGCTTGGTGGAAATTTACACCTCTCCGGTCCGTTATATGTGATTCCTACTTCACGCATAGATGGTGGATATGCCTCAAGCTCGTCCAAAAATGAAAATGGTGGCATTGGTACGGGAGTATTAGGGAAAAAAGATTAAATATGATTTCAACCAACTTTTAAAACCAAAATATTTTATAAATCATTAAACAATTCCTTTTTACTTTTTGCTTTCTCCCAAGCAAATTTTAGATCCGCTGGTAAAACAATTATTCCATTTTCCTATTGAGTTGGTCCATGGTCTTTTGTCATTGCTCGATTGTTTGCAGCGAAATTAAATGCAGCAGTATATTTTTGTGGAGCTTTTCCACTTTTCGTTTTTCGTGGAGCCTTTCCCTTTGTCGTTTTTCGTGGAGCTTTTCCATTTGTCGTTTTCTGTGGGGTTCTTCCAGTTGTTTTATCACCTGTTGTGGTATCACCTGTTGTAGTATCATCTGTTGTGGTATCACCTGTTGTGGTATCACCTGTTGTGGTATCATCTGTTGTGGTATCACCTGTTGTGGTATCACCTGTTGTGGTATCATCTGTTGTGGTATCACCTGTAATGGAATCACCTGTTGTGGTATCATCTGTTGTGGTGTCACCTGTTGTGTCATCGCCTGTTGCGGCAGCAATAGGTGGTTGAAACACCATCCCCGTTTGTGGCAGGTTTCTGAGTGCCTTTTAGCAAGCCCTGTAAAAATATAATAAATTTTTACAATTATATAAATCGTAAATATAAAAATATATTGTTGTAGTTTCAATGCATACTTACTTATTTTGAACTAACCTTTTGTGCAACTTCCTTTGTCGGAGCCGCCAGGTTGGAGAGGTGGTATAGAGCATTTATCTCTAATCGCCGAGGTATGGGGTTCGAATAGCAAATATTT
>JAQFYG010002757.1:0-13902 GCA_034694325.1 Entomobrya corticalis
ACATTTTAGCATTTTAGAATTAGTTTGTTTTTGTAATGAAAAACTATTTCAGAACTGTATACAGGTACTCTTGTTATTATAAAAAATGCTTAGAACTTTAGATTGCCGTTTCATCAACCTTGAAAAGTCCAAAATAAATTGTAACATTTAAAATAATCTATCGATTCTTTTTTACATATCGAGAGTGTTCAATTTTTCCGTTTGCAAAATACAAAAACCAGTTCTCAACTTCCCCCCAGTGCTCGTGGGTGTTTGTTCTGAGCTATATAAACATAAAATAATTGCTGTTTATGAAAATAACACCCAATTCGAAATTCGCTCAAAGAAGTCACGAACATTCATTACGAAAAATCCCCATATTATTATTATTATTTTCCTTCCTTTCCATCTTCCCAGAAATAAAAGTATAATTGATTTTTAATTACAATAAGTGCTATTTTAATAAGCTTTCTACCATGTTCCAGACCACCAAAAAATTCCATTTACAATTTGCTTTATTTTTTCAATCCACCTACATCCACAATAATATGTAGTCCAAGTCCAAGCCCACATGAAAATATTTTATTATAACAATCGCAAAATGTAAAAATGCATACTCATATATTCATATAGTTGCCAATTTTTTTTTAACACGCAAATATTATTGGCTTTTTACATGTTCAAAAAATACAAAATAGAATGTAAAGCCAACAAAAAAGAACGTTATAAAATCGTTATCATCTATACCAACGCGCACTCTATAGTTCAATTTTCGTCGTCTGTCCGTCCATCCTAACAAAATGTACAAAAGCTATACGTAATTTCATGACTTTATTTTTATTTTGTTTTTTAAACTTACATTAAGTAAAAGTAAAATTAAAAGTTAATTAATAATTTATAAAATAAAACAAATTTTAAAAATAACAAAAACAAATTCTGGGTTCCGCTTCTTTTTTGCACCGTTTTCAAAAATTTATTTTTATATCATATATACATATACAGTATATCTACCTCATTTTTTTACATCAATATCTTATAAGATAGGTAGTCGGTGGTGAAAGTAACCCACAAAAAAGAAAGCAACAAAAAAAGAGAAAGGAGTACTCGCACCACATGTTTTTGATAGCACGCAAACTGCGAACTGGAAACCAGGTGACCATGGAAATACCGCATAATACATTATAAATCCGCCTACCTCTCTATGTTGAAAACCAAAAGACGGAGAAAGCGGAGAAAGCAGTGAAAAGAAAGGCATTACGTGTTTTCTTTTTACTCTTATTATTTTTTCTGTGTAGTCATCTAGTTTAGTCATAGCCGTTTTGAGATTAAGAATAAATATATATATATACATATATTTGAAATTTAAAAAAAAGTATGCATTAAATATTTATATTTAAAATGTAGAAAAAAATATTTAAAAGCGATTTAGTTTTAAAGTTGAAGTTTGAAGTTGAGAATTATTTTAGAAAGTAGATTAAAATATTTTTTGTGGAACTTGTAATAATCTAAAACAGCAACAAAGTGAGTGGATTAGGCGTAATGATTGGCGCACTTGCCATAAGGAATCGCCAGAGGGCGAGAGCGAACGCCAGCCCAGAATATAATCCGGAATTGGAGGCGTTTAAAGAGCAGCAGTTATTCATCGCGGAGAATTTGAAGTGTAATGTGAAGTTCTTTAAGAGTGTAATCCCCCCGGGGAAGGGGAAATTGGAGGGGGTGTTGACACTGGAGGCAAAACAGGATATTGAGCATAATGGGATGTTCATTTTGATGAAGGGGCTGCCCCTGGTTCCTAAGAAAAGTATGTCAAGGAAGCCGTTGA
Source organism: Entomobrya corticalis (assembly GCA_034694325.1). Taxonomy (NCBI): domain Eukaryota; kingdom Metazoa; phylum Arthropoda; class Collembola; order Entomobryomorpha; family Entomobryidae; genus Entomobrya; species Entomobrya corticalis. The sequence goes on from JAQFYG010002757.1 coordinate 1,802, forward strand.
TCAATATCAGGTTTACTGTTTTGGCAAATACCAGTGGAGGGGTAGGGGGAGGAGCTGGAGTGGGTGGGGAGGGGGAGTTGACGAAAGTTGAGGGAGGATCTAAGGATTCTTATCCGTTGGAATTAGATTTGCCGGAGGAGTTTCCCCCGCCGTTGATAACTTCTGGGGGGAAATTGATTTACAGAATGCAGGCTTTTGTTACGACACTTGTGGGGAGGCATGTTGCTGTGGGGGAGGTGTCTATTAGATGGAGGGGGTGTAAGGTGCTTAGTAGGGAGGAGGTGGATAAAGAGCTGAGGATTGAGCAGCAGATTGCGAGTAAACGAGATTATTTGAGATTGGGGAAGAGGAGTACTTGTGGGATGGAGTGGAGATTGGAGAAGGGGGGCTATTTGCCGGGAGAGGTGATTAGGGTGGAGTTGTATGGAGAGGCAAAGGATAAGGGGGGAATGGAGGTGGAGTTTAGGGTGGAGTTGGTGCAGAAGGTTTGGTATCAGGTGCCTGCGCAGACGGGGAGGGGGAAGATGTGGGTGAATATGAAGGTTAATGTTTTGGCGGCCCAGGAGAGTGGGGAGAGCTTGGAGGTGCCAGGGGCGGGGGCAGAGGGAGGAGGAGATGAAGATGGAGAAAGGGAAGGGGGGAAGGTGCTTGTTTGGGTGGGAGGTCTAAGGGTGCCTAAGGGAATTACTCCAACTTGGAAGTATGATTTCATGAATACTGTGAGCTATGTTATTAGGGTTAGTTGTGGGGCGGCGGGAGAAAGTAGGGATGGGTGGGTGAAGGGGGAGGGGCCTGTTTTGATTGGAACTAGTCGGGAGGGAGATGAGCTAGATGAGGCAAAGAGAATGGAGGCAGAAGGGGGAGGAGGAGAAGAAGAGGATGATGAAGATGAGGAGGAGGAAGAGCTTGAGGTGGGATTGGGGAGCCCTCAGGTGGTTATGAGGAGACGGGGAAGTGGAGACTCGGGACACTCGAGGAGATCTAGGTCGATGTTTTTTATGCCGAGTTGGAGGAGACCAAGGGCGGGATCCGTTTCGTCGATGGGATCTTGTTCGAGTTTGGCGTCAAGTACTTTGTCGATGTTTAGATTGCCGCCGAGTTATAGTCAGCTGTCGTCAAGGAGACCAACTCTAGAAACTTGTAAGCTATCATAATTATAAAATTAATTATGATTTAATTATTATATCTGTTTTTAAATATTTTAGTGCCGCCTGCTTATGACGAGCTTGAAATGCAAATGGTTATGGCTCAAAGTAAATCATCAGAAGAAATAGGAATAGGCGCACAAGATGACCAGCCCAGTCGACCATCATCTGCGACAGATGTTGTCGTTGTTGAAGATATGGAGCAAATGGAATGTGAAAGCAAATAAAAAAACTACAAATTAATTATTGGAAATTATAATTTAAAGTTTATAATAGTAACACCGAGATTTGGGCCTTTTATAATTGATATTTTAATTTAAGGATTTGTGTCTTTCACTATTTGTTATTTGCTATATTATAATCTGTTATTAGCTAAATGCTTATGTTTAATTACTAGTAATGATATCTAAAATTTGTTTATTTAAGCTTTACTATAATTTACATGAAATCTTGTCGTAATTTGAACCTATTTAAGTAACTGTCCATTAAGTACGCACAAAATATTTAAAACCATAATCTTTACCGGATGGATTTCTAAATGTAATAACTGTTTTGGAGGGGAATCCGTCCAAATGTATATTTTTTATACTGTTCAAGTAGCAGTTCACCATACAAATTAAAATAAATTAGTTTTTAGCTTATTTGCTATAAGAAAATAATATGTTCATGTTCAACCCACAATTTTTGTGATACTATTTATGTGATAAATAATTTTTATGTGCGCCAATTTTTTCACGCGATTTGTATACATCCATAATAATTACATGTAACTGTTATAATTGTAATGTCGGAAGTATATTTTAAAAATTATCAATAATAATGTATTGTTCGTTATAAAATTAATTTTAAGTAGCGAAAAATTATTCAAATTGTTATGTTGTCTTTAGAAATTATAGTAAATGTACATAATGTAAATACTTTCTCCTTTACCGCAAAAAAGACATTTTAATTAACTAACACACAAATCACCAACCACACATTTTGTAAATGTAAATCACCAATAAACACAAATGACATAACCACTTATAACTTTTAACTAACTTTAAACTCAAACTCAAGCTTATAAAAAATTATACAAAAAAAATTGTATTGTTATGTTATTTGTTTCTGGTAAAATTACGTTTTTATTTATTTAAAACAATAAACTCATTATCGTAACAAATTTATAATTAGTACAAAGAAAAACTATTATCGTTACAACAGTATTTGTGGTGAAAGCCGTTATACGGATTTTATGGGTTTCCTACGTTAATGAATTTTAGACGGATAATCACTAATTGCAAGTAGCAAAGCAAAACACATTTGCCACGATAATATGTTTGTCTACTTAAAATAATATATTTGATCAGTAGCTTGTTTATTGTAAATTACTCATATAATTTGAAACACAAATAAATACGTCATGATAATCGGATGTGAATTATTTTGCAAAATGTTTCATTGCCACATACTCAATATAGTTTTGTACACGTGCAACGAGCAAAAAGTACATTGCTCAAAAAGTACTCTAATTATTGTAAAGTTAAGATAAATATAAAATTAATAATAATTTGGACCCCATACAAGTTCATGTATTACATAATGATTGTCTTTACAGTTGGGATAATTTTTGTATTTTTTTCAATAGTTTATTCATGAAAAGTTAGTATAGTTCATTTTTCTGCGGTATCATTTTATTATTTAAAAGAAATTCTATTGGCTTCAAACTTAACTGTGACATATCTTGTACTCAAATCAAATTCATCCCAATATCTATTTATTTTTGAAAATTTGCTTCTATTTAAACAATAGTAAATCGTTTCTTCACATTTTGATTTTGGAGTCAAAGCTTTGGTTATGCATTTTTTGTTGATTTACGTTCATTTTTGATCTTCAATCAAAAGTGAAGTTAACAGAAATGAAATGATTTCACTTTTACTAAATCTATGGATAATCATTCACAATGATCATTTATCCAACAAACTCTGGAATAGCCAATATGATATGAAAAGGTAAACCTTTAAATGATCGTTAATACCGTTGTGCGATGCCGTATCTGAAAATATAAAAAACATATACGTGCCTACATAGCAATTTCCTCATAGCTGATGGTTTGATGTTTTTTTACTCTTGGAGCAATATTATAGCTGAGTAGCTATTCCCTGCTGATGTAAAAGGGAAAAAATAAAGTACATACAACTTGATCAAAAATACAAAATAAAGATAAAACGTGCTACAAAACGGTGCTACTACTACGCTTACAGATAAAGGAACGAAAGAAATGATGGAATAAAGTGACAAAATACCAACATTACTATGAAAATATTTGTTTGCTAAACCTTGTTTTTTTTAAGGAATGAATAATATAATATATTAATTTACATCTATTCTATTTAGTTTAATAATAAAATACAAATTCGAACATTTATATTGTAGGTATGTATGTATATTTGGCAATATGTATTTATATTATTATTTATATTACTTTCTTTACGTAAACACCAACTAATCTTGAAGTGAACATATTGCGTGAAACACCATCATTTTACATTTTTAGACTAGACAATTCTAATTTGCTGACACTGAAATAAACAAGCATAAATTAAAAATAAAAACAAAAGTTTATGAAAACAATATTTAATTAAAAAAGTATATTTTCAAAAATTACAACATAAACATTTTGCCCGTTATAAAATTAGATTTTCAGTAGCAAAAAAAAATTTAATCTGCTGTGATTTTTAAAGAAAATATTAAAAATATATATATAATGAAAAATGTTTCTCCTTAATCGCAAAAAGAATATTTAATAAACGAACACACAAATCACCAACAACCACAAATGACAAACACCAATAGTAACTTTTAACTTATTTTTAAATCAAGTTTATAAAAATATTTACGGAACAATAATTGAAATAACTGTGTAATATTTTTTCCTGTAAAATTGTGTATCCATTTAATATTCATAGACTCACTATTTATTAGAGTACAGTAAACCCTGTCTATAAGCAAACTCTTTATAAGCAAAACCTCCCTATAAGACGACCTCAGTTTCCCGCTGTGGTGTTTTACTTGATAAAACACTCCTTTGTAAGCAAACTACATTTAAGCAAAACTCTCTATAAGGAGGGCCAGTTAACGTTCCGTGAGAAAAAATACCTCTTCATAGGCAAAATACAACAAAACTTGAAGGAAAAAGCTGGATTTTTATGCATATATACCATGCATACAAAACCCAACCACTATTGACTTGTGATTATGGAACTAACTTTTTTCACATGAATATCTTTACAACGTCTAAGTGCCTATATTTTTCTGTATAACGTGTTACTGAGTTCAAGTTCTATTTTTGTTTCTAGAAAATCTTACAAAAGTCCTTAAAGGCAAAAATTCTCTTATATAGAGGACTTTTCTATAAGCAAAACACCTTATAAGCACAGTGATATGTATGTGCTCATAACATAAAAGAAGACAAACTGAACTTGTTTTAATATTTTAATTATGACTTTAATTAATATAGCCAATAATAATATTTACAAGACAAATGAACAGCACCGACTCACGGACTGACGACAACGACAAAAATATAATGAGCCGGAGCTCTGAAAAGAACAAGAAGGAAACGAACAAAACTGCAACGTGCTTTACTTTTAGATTACAGCGGTAAAGCACGGACTCTAAGGCATAACAATAACATATACTTCACACAGGAAACGCATTCTTTTTTGTTGTATTCTGTCATGTTTAAGTGATCTAGGCCCTAATAATATGTTGAATAATTAGACTGGAGATCGCACAGATTTATTTCATTACTCTCTTGTCATTATTACTATTGACTCATGACGGTCAGACTATAACTAAATATGTACAAGGCAATATCATTGCATTTCAGTTTAGACTGTGCCGCATGCTCGAAATATGAGCATTGCCACGCAATACAATACTCTATGGTATTTCATACCAGCACACCCTTGGGCTTTGCTTATAAAAAGGTTTTACTGTACTTATGTATATAGTTATATGGAAAACTTTTTTATCTAGATTTTTATTAAAATTCAAAATAGATATTGTATACGATAAAAAATTTCTTTTGCTGCTCACAAATGCTTGCATTATGATTCTGTAGAGTTTTATTTGTACTGCTACTTTTATCTGCACGTTCATATTCCAACAACATGAAAAATAGGTATTTTACTCAAACAAAAGTAGCAATGATAGAATATCTTATTTTGCAATGACCAATTTCAAACTTATAATTGATAGGTAATGTTAAATGACAAAACAATAAGTCCAATTTACAAGCTTTAACTTAACCAATCACTAATGCGGTTACATTGATTCATTACTGATTTTGCATTTGAAATTGCGCTTATAAATTTAGATGTTCCCGATTTTATATACCATATTACAAGAGACGTTAGTTTAAAAACCGTTCTTGAAAATCTTTTTATTATAATAAATATTACCAAGCGCATCTCATTCGCATAAATCAACAAAGCTTCCAGTTCCCCTGCAATTAATAACAAAACTATAATCTGCACATTGCCTGTCATATCCGGTTCCTTAAAACCTACTCTACTTACAGACCGAAATTTAGCGCCACCTAGCAATATTTTTGCCAGCCAATCCAAAATTCCTGAGTTTGCGATTAGCTGAATTCTAAATATAACATTTTTATGAATTACACCATGAATTGCAAACATTGTTGTCACATTAAAATAATTTTATTTTCCAACAAACACGTTTTCCCTAATACCTGATTTGATTAGCTTTCGCCCATAAACATTGCATATAAATTTTGGCAATATTATAGCAGTTTTATTACAAGTCTTCAAAAATCTAAACATTAAGTTGTTCTCTTGGTAACTAATATTTTCTGGGATTTGCTCTAAGCGGCTGTTAATATCTTCGAACCCAGTCTGCAAAGACAACACCGGTCCTATAATATCAACCAGCAGTTTACGTAAATTTGAATGTAACTTTTTATTTTGATAAAGATTCTGTAAATGGTGATTAGAATATTGTCTGGATCTTCTTCTGAGTCTCCATATTTCGGACTCTAGATCAACTCGCATTACATGCGAATACGTAAATAAACTATATGTATAAATATGTTTAGAGCTTTCCTTATGGAACGTAAGTGTTCTAAGAGATCGAACATGGTAGGCAAAAATATTATCTAAATATAATTTAGCTGATCTTGTCAAAATTGTGAAATTGTCACTAACGAGCTCGTCAAACGTTTGATAAGGTATTAAATTTCTGGGAGCTATCATATTATAAACATTGGTGTTTTTATATGCATTGCTTAACACAATAGCAGCCAGAAGATATGTCAGAGCAATACATCGAATTTTTTGAGATCGCAATAGGTCACTCCAAAATGGGTCTCCCTGTTCTAGTAAACACTTGACCAGCATTAATGAATTTTGAATAAACGATCCGCGTTTTATTGTAGTAAATATTCCAATAAATTTGGAAGTAATGAATGACATCAAAATAAAGATCCAAACATGCCAGTGATACACATTCACAAGTTCCATAAAAGCCACTTCCTGTAATCGCTGTTTTCCATCACAACTTACAAATCTGAGTTGGTTAACAATATCCGGCATATAAAAAAGGTATGGTCTCAATTGTAGATTAAATAAGGCATCAATTGCTAGCACGGAGTCATAGTTCTCATGGTCTCTAAATTCGTCAGAAGGTATGATTTTTCCATTAAAACATAATCCATGCACAGATGGTAAATTAAAATTTTTCATAACGGTCATCCATAATGACGCAATATTATGAAAAAATGTGTCTTGGGAGTACTCAACAGTAACTTAAAAAAGTTTGAGGCCATTAAAGCTTTTGACAAAAATTAAAATGCTTGTGTGAAGTATCAATAGTTCTTAATTCTGAATTTCGTGCTAGTACCCTCCAATTTACAACATATCGTTCAGGATTTGAAGAAAACAAGCTGATTGCATCAAAGCTGGAAGCTGCAAAGAACTCGGAATGATGAACATAACTATTTGTTACCAAAGGTTTTTGAACATCAAATCTTAAAATACGTTTCAAATTGTAAGTGAAATCTCCCATGTTTTTGATCCGCGGATTTAGTAGCAACATTAAAAACCTTTCATGATATTTAATGGAGGACGACATGTCAGCTTGGGATTCCATTTTAAACGAATTATGATATTTAAACAGCCAAGACGTCAAATGAGCATATAACCACTTTTGATAAAACGTTATCTCCTCTTCCACTAAAACCTGAATTTTATTTACAGTTGAGGGTGGAAATACTTTAAACAAAATACTGATGCGATATAAGGGAATATTATAATGAAATGGCCATAATGGAATCCTTTCATCAATAACGTATTGGGTTGGAGGAAACATCGAAAATTGAATTTCAGAGTTCCAAGGTTTGCTGCTAGAAAACAGCTTGAACGCATCAAGTCGTATGCAGAAATCGTACGAGTTAATTTCAAGGGCACCTCTGTCTAAATTCAATACTAACGACGATCCTGGACACCTAATTTCAATGTTGTGCCTATGCGAAAGGGCTACGATAAATGTATTGTTGTCTCAAAATTTGCTTAGAATGTTATCCAATAACCAAATATGCAGTTCAGGTGCTTCTGTATCCGGCAGCTCAGAAATAAAGTATTTTTTACTAAAAACTATAGGAAATGCTTTGCGTAGAACGACCGGATATTCAAATGGTTTAAAATTTACACCAATATAGTTGTCTATAAGCACATGGCACACGTTTGGAATCCTTTTAAGCTGTTCTAATAACTGATTGAGATTTACAACGGGCTATTGTGCTGGTATGAAATACCATAGAGTATTGTACAGTGCGGCAATGTTATATGTCCAACATGCCGCACCGTCTGAAGTGAAATGCAATGAGATTGCTTTGTAAATATTTAGTAGTAGTCTGATCGTCATGAGTCGTAAGTAGTAATAAAGACTTAGATTAAATAATTAAATCTGTGCTTCATCCTACTAATTATTCAGCATAATATAAGGACCAGGATCACTCATATTATGACCGAATATAACAGCTATTGTGAGTGCTTTAATTTCCTAAACGCTTGAGGAATCTGGGGTTTTAATAATAATGTGTGCTCGTTTGGAGCGACGGAGATCAAAAGGTTGGTAGTTGGCTTGAGAACAAATCGAAACAATGAAGTGTATGAAGGATCGTCTCTTCCAAACCCAGTCAACAAAACAAATGTTCTGTAGCTAAAACTAAAATTATTAAAACTTGAAACGGGGTTATTGACGTGCTCTATCTCTCTGTACCGTGCTATTTTGGAGAGAGAGGTACGCTATCTTGTTGAACAAAGACAAGCAGAGAGAAAATGAGCACAGTTTTTTTATTGGATGAGCTCGGAAAAGGGGTATGTGCTTAAAATTTATGAAAAGAGACCCGGGAAAAACTTCTTATCCTACTCCCATCAATAACAAAGTAGCAAAAAAACACATAATGACATATATCGTGAGATGACTAGAAAGGGATAGTATTGTTTAGTTTTTTTGTCGAAGTTGAGGAATTCAAGGTGTTTAGGCGGGAAAATCTTAAAAAATTTATTTTGCAAAAGTACTTGTAAAAAACGCTAACCGTATTAGAGTTTGGATTTTCCAGAGGCGGCATACAGTTGTCTTTGTAAATTACGCACATTAGGTAAATAAAATACAAATATTTGATAAAGAAGTGGGCAAGAACTTGTCAGTTTCTTTTTCTCACCTGCTTTTGAATTATACAACAATTGGGGTATTTAAACCTAATATTTCAACTAAAAAACCAATTGCACTTGGTTTTTCGTAAATGTAATATCCAGGCAGCGTTCATAGGTAGGAAAAATCCTAGAAATGTTGACAGTATATTGTAAAACATAATTTTGAAAGTTTGTTTGCATTAAATTGGATTATGAGAAATGAACTTGGAGACAATTTTAAAAATCTAGACAGGCTCACTAAACCATGTCTGATATATGAGCTGTTCTTTTATCCCATAAAATATTGATAAAAGGTCTAGCATATAACTTTTACATGGAAAGATAAGTGGTTAAATTATCATATTATGTAGAACGTTACATATTACTTACATTACTTAGATTACAACTAGCGTGCTTTGCTTACGAGCTAAAGCCAGACAGTTAATAGGATGATAAATTTAAATATAAAATTTATTAATTTTCACATAAGCACGGTCTTATGTCGCAACAAAAATGATTAATTATAATAATGCGAATAGTAATCAATAATACATAGCATAATGCTACTCAATTTTTTACTAATAGATAGTTTCGTCTTAGTTTTGATCTCAGAAATCCAAAGATTTAAAATTCTGTCTGTGTAAGTTTTGGGTTCGGGAGCCAAGTTACAATTCAAAACCTGCCCACCGCCAGCAAAGTGATGTAGATAAAACCAAACCTCATCAATGCAAATTTCATATTTTTCATGAGAAATTTTAATTCTGTGTTGTTTTGGCATGTTTGGTGTACCATTGGGTATAAACTCTGAAATAAAATTTACTTTCGGCTGAGAAATGTGTATGTACAACGAAGTCAATATAATTTAGCTAAAAAAAGTATGTCTAAAGTATTTATCGTATATTTTGGTAGATACTGAATATAGATTTAATTACTTACAAGATTTTGTCGTCTTCTATAATGTATAACATAAGTTCTAATACAGGACAGGGCTTTCAAGGTGATAACTTTCCCGGTCAACCATCATCTATAACAGATTTTATAGTTATTGAAGATGCCGGGCGAATGGATTGTGAAAGCAAATAAAACAACTACAAAATTAATTTTTGGAAATTATAATTTAAGAGCGCGAAGTGCGAGGGACTTTTCTGGTTGGAACTGGTAAAAATGGGGATGAGCTGGATGAGACGAAGAGAATGGAGGCGGAATGGGAAGAGGATGATGATAAAGATGAGGAGCAGGAAGAGCTTGTTGTGGGATTGGGGAGTCCCCTGGAAGTGACGAGGAGACGGGAGAGTTGGGACTCGAGACGATTGAGGAGGTCTATGTTGATGTTTCGTATGCCTAATCGGACGAAAGGAAGAGCGCAATCAGTTTCCTTAATGAGATCTTGCCAAAAATTGGCGTACAGGTCTTCGTCGATTGAGATTGCCGCTGAGTTACAGTCAGCTTTCGTCAAAGAGATCAACGTTGGAAACTTGTAAGTTATTTTTGTGTTTATTTTTTTTGTTTATATAAATATTTTAAAGTTAAATTACTTGCTAAGTTTTTTGTCATTTTCAGTGCGGCCTGCTTATGACGAGCTTGAAATGCAAATAATTTGGCTCAAAGTAAATCAAATGAAGAAATAAGAATGGATTCACAATATGATCAGCCAAGTATTGAAGGTACAGAGCAAATGGACTGTGAAAGAAAATTAAAAAATACAAATATTTATAATAATACCATATTATAATGTTCATATACAAGGATTTGTGTCTTTAGCAATTAATTATCCGCCATATTTATAATCTGCGTTTTGCTTACTATTTATGTTTAATTTTTAATTATGATATCAAAAGATTCGGTTGTTGAAATTTGATTATAATTTGTATGAATTTTTGTAGTAATTTGAACCTATTTAAGTAGTTGTCTATTAAGTTCGCACAAAAATATTAAAAACCATAATCTTTACTGGATGTATTTCTTACTATAATAATTGTTTTGAAGAGGAATCCGTCCAAATATATATATATACATTTTATACTGTTCAAGTAGCAGTTCACCATATAAATTATAAATGAATTAGTTTTGGCTTTAAGAAAATATGTTCATGCTCAACCAACAATTTTTGTGATATAATTTATGTGATAAATACTTTTTATGTGCGCCAATTTTTTCACGCGTTTTTTATACATCCTTAATAATTACGTGTTAAAAGCTGTGATAATATGAGAAATATATTTAAAAATTTTCAATATTACTGTTAAGTTTAAGTAGTGAAAATAATAATTCAAACTGTTATGTCGTCATTACGAAATATCACAAATGAGTATAGTGTAAACACTTTCTCCTTTAACCCAAAAATACAGTTTAATAAACCAATACGCAAAATCTCACAATTTGCAAATTGAAATCGCAAACAAACTACAAATGACAAAAACCTCTTGTAACTTTTAACTTGCTTTGAACTCAAGTTTAACAGAAATATTTACAAAATAGTTTAAATTGTAATTTAAAAAGTTACTTTACTTGTAAATGTTTCTGGCGAAACTCTGCTTTTATTTATTACAAATAACAAACTCACTATGATAAAAATTTATAATAAGTAATAACATATTCTTTACACCAGTATTTGAAAAACAGCTTGTATTGGTTTCATGGGTTGATTGTTATAAAATAGCTAATTATAAGTAACAAAGCAAAACACGTTTATCACAATATAATGCGCATATTTTCAAACTGTTGTATTTGATGGTTAGGTTGTTTACGTAAATAATTCACTTTGATTAAACGACAAATAAATAAGTCATGACAAACGGATAATCTCCATTTTTTGCAATATATATGTTGCCATTTATCACAATTTTGTTTATTTACAAAGGATAAAAACGAATTTTTCAGCAAATACTTAAATTAAAATAAAGTCAAGATAATTATAAAATTATAAACGACAATTGTTGACCTTTCTAACACAAATGGCAGGAACTAACCAGAGCCCGGCGCAGGTGTCGTATGTTACGGGATTGCAAGTTTTTACTTGAGTTTGTTTGACGTTTGTTGTGGCATCAATGTGGATGTCGGCGGCGGTTATCTTATAAAATAGCAACTTATAAAAAATAAATCGGTAAATACCGAGGTAGATAAGTACCAGATGTAATGTAAAAACACGGCTTCGCCGGGGTTGTTTCTGGTTGTAATATGTTGAAGATATGTTTTAGGTTGAAATTAATCATTGATCAATGTTGTCCTTGTCATTTGCGTTCGAATGATATATCACATG
>JAQFYG010002758.1:0-13900 GCA_034694325.1 Entomobrya corticalis
CTTTGGTCTGACAAAGATCAAGATAAGAGGATTATCGTTGGTCGGCAGAAGTTCAGGCGCTAATATACACATATTCCGCTACGTTGCATCTACTGAATGCATTCAAGGATAATTCAGTAAAAAACATATACTGCCTCAATCCAAACGAGTACCGAAGATTAAAGGAATACTCATTAAACTCTTAAATGTTTTCTATAAAACTCTCAGGCAGTCTCTCCATTAAAATTGTTTTCAGTAATGTAAAATAAGAAAAAGGTCATATCTACGAAACTTTTGTTTTTAAGCAAGCAATGTTCATTGTTTTTGCATCAGATTTCCATTAATGGGAGCAGTCAAATATAAATAATAATTTTTGATTAATAGTTTGCAACTAAAAATGCTTGCAAACACATGTGACTGACGGATGACATAACAAAACACAACGAAAGTTTTGTCGTGATGTTAAAATCTCTACTGTTTCATCTTAAAATGATTAAACTGTTTCTTTCATCTAAATAGAATCATTCATCTTGTTTTGCTTTTGACCACACATATCATTCAGAACTGTCACAGCACATACAACCCATCTGCTACTAATGTTTTCTGCTTTCCCATGAGCATCATGAACATAACAGAGAAAATTTTCTGTTTTCTCATCTTCTGAATAAAAAGGCAAACAAAAAGAGATTGAGATATAGACTTAGATACTCAATAACAGCACAAAAGTTCCCTATCTGATAATAAGAAGAGATGAGATTTAATGTAATAATTTAATCTGTCAGAAAAGCCTTCTCTCAAGATCTTTCACTTTCTCTTTTTCCACTCGGATGAATAAACCACAGACCACACAACATAAAGCTATTTAATGATATACAGAATTTATTACCACAATCTTGACACACAAAAATACACCAGAGTTTGAAGATTATTTTCGTAAAATATTGGAAGTTCAATTGTTCAATCTAAAACCACTATTTCTATAAAAAATAATCACTAAAGAAAGTTACAATATATTATGCTTCTTTATTATTAAATTTTTAGAAACACGGCATTCCTTTTAAAACCGTTTCTTATCTTTTTATCTGATAAATGAATGATAAGTGTTTGGTTCAATTTATCATTGTCATACTTGCCTTATTTTTACTTGTATAACTGCTATTTATTTTTAACGACAATGTTAATGAGTAGAAATAATCATGAACACAGTTATATTTTATTAGATTAAAAATTAAATGATCGTAAGCACTAGCCTTTTTGCTAGTGGTATATCTAAATCCGGATCAGATGCTATCAATATCAATATACGCCTAACTTCATTCATCAATTTTTCCATTTTCTCCTAAAAAGAGGCAAAGAACAGGACGTTACAGTAAATTGATTGATTTCCTTTCGACGACCACACACACAGAAGACCATTAAGATAGAAACCGATGAAAAATGAAAGTAAGTTATTATATGACAGTCAGCTTATAAGGAAATAAAATATTGCTAAACGAAAAGAAAGAGTAATATCTGTGTAGGAAGTAGATTGTTCAACAAAGATAAAATCATAATGATCACAGTTTTTACTCATTTCTAGTCACCAAGTCATAAACACAGCCATACCATATACCACCGTTACTACCACACTACCATCCATAATGACACGTCGTACCACTCACGCGTAATCACAAAAATAAAGGACACGACAAGAAAAAAGAATGATGAAAAAAGTAATAATCATTTCCCTCCTTCCATTCCTTTCAGAAAAAAATCCTTTTCTTTTCTGTGTGTCATTTTGTGTATCAAACCAATATAAAACCATATGATGACTTTTTAACACTGATTTTTTTCATGCTGCAAAACTGATTGAGTAAAAATAAAGATGCTGCTGAAAATGATGTTTTTGAGTGGCTCAAAAACGTTATCCGGATCTGTACAAAAAATAGAGAGAGACCATGTGACAAACAGGATAATACACTTAAAAACCAGTAGACTTGTTCACAAAAGAAAAGTTAAGAAACTTTTTTATAAAAGAAAATAAGAAGGCAAGTACAACAGCTTGCTTCCACTCAACTATCTCTTTTTTTGAAGAATAGGATGGATAGATATGGTAGTAGGCGATGATGATGGTCGTGTCATAATCTGGACTTTTCTTCAGAAACCAGCAGCAGACTTTTTCTTCAATGTTCATAGTTGTAATATTTTCTCCGTTGCTTGGCTTAAGGCCTTTTATATTTTTGTACAAAAAAAGAATAGAACAAGTTGGTGAGATATTGGTGTTATTGTTACTACTCACTCAGCTGCTGTCACATAATAATATGGGTATATATGAACCTATATATTATATGTATCTTTCAGGTTCATACATCATTTTCTACTTGTTCTCTTAAAATGAACTGGAACACAGCACAGGAAATTATTTAGCAGCAGGAGTTTGTGTTCATCATCATCATTTTCATATCGAGGCACTATGCTCAGCTTTCGCTGACTGCCTAGCAAACTGACTTTTTCTCTAGTCGAACAAGTAAAGTGAGTAGAGAGCAAGTGTAAACGAACTGAATTTACTGTCACCACCACCACTACCGAGCAACCAACCGCCATCATCCTCGTCATTGTCATTGACTGCAACTCAACTAAAGCAATACGATGCTTTCTCTTTCTCTCATCCTATTTTCCTTTTTCTTCAATTTTTTTGATTGTTTTCCCCCTTTACTTTATATTTTTTGGCACAAGAGGACAATAGAAAATAAGCAGGGGAAAATGATTGTGATGGTCTATAGTGGAGACAAAGCTTTAGTTCAAGACAAAAGTACATATTTCAAACAGGAGGAGAAAATTGAGAAGGCAGAGAAACCCGTAAGCACAGTTCAGAGTGTGCGGGATAAGAACGAATACAAATTTACTAGAAGAACAAGAGAAAAAATGAAAGTGAAAAAGTAGTCCTATCATCATTATTATTATCGTTTTGTCTCCTCGCCTTCTATTTTTCTCTCTTGCCGGTACAGCAACTTAAAAAATGAACTGAAGGCGAAACGATCGCGATTCAAATCTACAGCACGTTGAAACAAACAAAATTGTATACATTTTCTCTAAGCATCTGGTGGTGGGGCAAAATGAAGAAAATGAAAGTCTCATCATATAACATATTAGCATTTTGCCAACATAACACCACCATCAGCAAAACTAAAGCCAAATCCAACCATAGCGCCATCAACCTCCTCCCACACACTCAAATACACACAGATGGATTATCGTCGCTCATTTGTAACTGTCACTCGGGCAAGAGTGTCTAAAAATCTTTGCGTTTTCTACCATGCCAGGATGATGATATTTTATGCTAGTGGTTGCCTCCTGGCTATATACATTGCAGAAGATATATACCCACTCATTTTATGCCTTTCTGTCCCAAATCCCTTTTATTCTACTCATTTTCAGATTTCACTTCACACAAAATCTAATGTAGAAAAAGAAAGGCAACTACAATATAAATATAAGTATATCTCTCCACAACATGCTGAGAAGCCATATAAGAGCAGGTGACAATGACAGAAGGGAAAACATCTGTAATCCAGAAGGAAAATGGCATCAAGTGCAAAATCCTTCAGGGTAAATAATGTTGTAGCGACTTTGTAGTTTATAAGTTGGTTAGTTAGCTTATAAACTCGACACACGACTACTACTGTGTGTGGTCGCATAAAAATAAAAAATATGCATATAGGCAAACGAACGAACAGAAAAACTCAAGTTTAATACGAAAGTCAACCTGCGTCACACTACCAGACCACTATCATATAATTTCACTGATCCTCATCATGAATCTTCTTTCTCTCAGAGATTTTCCAATTCTCTCTCGAGAGAAAGTCAAGTGAACTCTTATACCGTGTATTAATGTTTTGTCATATTATTCAATCCCGTAATTCGCATTCATACTTACTACATACACAGCCGTATATCCAAGGAGTCAAGTAAGTCGGTGTGGGATTTAAAACTATTTTCTGGTATATGACGACTACTTCTGTACTACCACTACTTGTACACGATTACGCCCGGGGCATACACCAAGTTTCTAGCCAGCAAAGTTGTGAAAGTAGCTTAACATTTTACAGGACTATACCAGGAGCAGTAGAATGCTTGTCTTGTTTTGTCATTCCACGACATATCCGCCCTGCCCTCCCCTCCTGCCTTTAGAATACAACTCTCTTTTTGCTCTCACACTTCTTCTTCGTCTTCTTCTCTTCACTCTGTGCATATTTGCGGTTTTCATTTAAAGAATTAGATGCCTTGGGAGTCATTTTACAAGTTGAACTATCTCTCTTGCTTGCACAACAACAAAACCGAAACTCACAAGTGAAACTCACTCCTTTTTGGATCGTGAGATCTACTCTCTACATACCTATATAGAAATATATATGACGGTATGTAAGTAAAAACCGGCTTAAAGATTTGTATTTGTGCATATGAACATTATAGATCTAGTAAAGGGATTTCGTCTGGAACATGCTACTACTTTTTATTACTGTTAATATGAAAGTTGTGTATGTATTTATAAAAACGGAAATCTAACCACGACCACTACTTTTTACATACTTTTTACTTCTTCTGAACCGAACGGACTGGAAAAGAAGTAGAAAAAACGAAAATGGGAAAAATAGAAGAAAAGGAAGAATTCGTGCTTATTTTCTTTTATAATATTCTTTTCTCTAGTAGTAGAAAGACGAAAATTCGAGCATGACAAGGAAAGAAGAAGAGAAGATATGCCAGTGAAATTACAGATAGTGAGAGTGTAAGTGAGTCCTGAGTCTGTGACAAAAGGATTCACTCACAATCACGCTGACATGACATAGTACATGAAGCTTTTGTCATGCTTGAGTCACCATCATCATCAGCATATCGTCACCATCTTCATACCATCATACCACATCGTCGTTTTCTCTTTAGGACAAATATTTCTTGCCGTAATACCATATGAGTTTTATATGCCATGCTCATATCAAGGAAAAATAATTCTATTCAGACTTAGTGTACTTCCTTCGCATGTATAAGTAATTGTAAAGAAATTTTTGGCTGCTCTTACCAGAAATGCGGGTTTAAGAGTTGTGAAAAAAGTTTGGCAAAAATGGTGGTGTCGAGCTTTTCTCTTGTTTGCTTCAGTTTAATGAATAATGACTTTTATTAAGAAGGACTAACTGTCTAAGATGCTGTAAGATACTATAATCTTCAAACTGACAAGAGATTGAAAGATTAATCATATTATTCATGAAAACATAAGTGACTCCGGTGTTTTCTCCTGATGGATGATAAAGTGTTAAAACCCATTTGTCAATTACCGTCACCGTCGCCAAAAAATAAAGAATGTCACCACCTGCAAGTCTTCCTTCTTAATAAAAAATTTAACTTGACATTGTGCGTTGTGGGATAAGTCAAGTGAGAAAAGATACAGAGAATAAGCCTATAAAATTGTTTTTAAAACTTTCCATTTTCCATGTTTTTAACTTTTCCCTTGTACCTATGCTTTCTACCTTCTCACTAGAAAAAAACCTGAAGAAGCGGCAACAGTAAATTACCGGAAACTGTTGTTATAAAGGTGTAATAAAGCTTAAAAGAAAAGTTTATTTTGTGCTTTTTCTCACTTTCACTTTTTTCTTTCTCTCTTTCAAAGACTTGGTCACAAATTAGATAGTTGCCTGGTCTGGCGGTGATGATGGTGCGGTTCCACCGGAAAAGTGGCAGAAGTAAAGTAAAAAATTTCTTTACTACAACTTACTTCGCTACTCGACTCCTTCCCTCGCCACTCTATTTACATTCTTTTACAGTAGAACAGCAGCGCAGGAGGACATGATAATAATTTCGTTTCGGGAAAGGAAATTCCAACAAAAAAGGACTTCGTACTCGCCATTTACCGCCAAAAATGGCAAAGCACTAGAAAAAAGTGTTCCAAACACGCCATTATTATTACCATTCCATGTAACAATTTGGTGAATTTATCGAAAAACTTGTACTTCACAAAAGAAAAAGCGAGTGGGTGAGAGTGGGTACGTTGATGATTATTTTCAGTAACAAAAAAGGGATAATGATAGTTTTGCTAGCAATCACACTATGTGTATGCTGCCCATTGTTGATGCAACAACAGTGTTATATTTTCCTAGTTTTTGGCACTATATACATTACCAATGCATACTGCAGCCTTTTCCCTCTATATGTTTTGCCTTTTAATGTTTGAGTGTTTGTTGTTATTTACCTATTTATATTATTATTATTGGTCTTGTGAATTGGCATGTTGAATTTTTATTTGTCGAAAGCCAAACAAAAAAGTTTTGGATGAAGAGAAACTGAGGGAGAGAAAGAGGGACTGAGAGAAAAACACAATAAAAAGAAAAAAACAACAAGAAAAACACTTTATGGAGCTATTTGATCGTCCATTTACAAGAAAACGATAATAATTTTCAATGGATGGATTGGAATTTCAGAGGAAAGTGAAAGGAAAAGAGAGAAGAAGTGAAAAAACATACCGTGGAAGTGAAAGTAAAAATAATTCATTGGAATTTTGGAATTCTCTTGGTGTATGGCCCACATTCCTTAGAATAAAATATATAGTGATGGGATAAGTAAGGGATAGTGTAAGTGTACAAGTAAAAGCACAGAGAGAATATTCATTCATTTTCTCAGTCACTTCATAAAACATAAGCTTAAGACAGAAACCAACACCTTTCATAGCAAAACCAACCCATTCTTTTTCTTATTTTTTATCTCCCGTTGAGAATTTCAATGGAAAGCGAAATCGAATCATAACGTGAATTCTAACGAAGTGTTAAAGAAAAAAATTGAGAGAAAAAATAACACATGTTCACGGAAACCCTCATCTCATTCCCATTACTACCCATCTTTCTCTCTTGTTTATTTGGATATCTGATTACGTTAATGCTTTTTGCGTGGGTAGAGTACAAATATTGCGGTAAAGGGGTTGGTTGCTGTTGGCTGGTGTTAGATATTGTTTGGCTAGAGAATGTCTGATGCTTATACAAAGACTAAAAAAGAGTGAGCTTGATGGATACGTAGAGATGGGCAGGCAAGCATAAGTACACATATTGACGTGTTTACGTGATCGGAAAGTGAAAACTGATCGTTTCTTTTCCGTATATGAGCTTGTTATTGTACTTACATGCTTATGTGTTGTATATAATATGCTTAAAGCTTAAGACAAAGCTTTATCTTCCACCCATTGACGTATATCTGCATACCATATTATCCTATTATTTGTTACATGTCTACCCAACCCACGTGTATTTTCAATTTGAGCTTGCTCATTATGAAAAAAGGAATAAAAATGAAAGAAAGTTCATAAAGTTGTTTTTCTGGATGTTGCAATTTAGATTTTCTAAAGAATGGCGACTGACAAATGTCCTGTCTGATGTCAAGAAATAAAGATATTTTTGTACTGAATAAAGTATAATAATGTAATGTGGGCGTATAAGGAAGTTGATGTAGATAAAGATAGTAATGTCAAAGCACTTAAAATTAATTTCTTATGTTGGCCTAAAACTGTCAAAATGCGGGAAAACAGAGAGAAACTTTAATGATTGCAATCAAACATTTTTGCAACAATGCCAATTGCTTTACGATAATATTTGGTTTGCCAAAATACAAACAATTTTGTTTACACTTTTTTCATTTTATGTCATCAAGCCTTTGTCATATATGCATCAACAACTCTCCCGGTCAAGTAAAATAAAACGCAAAAGAACGGAAAATGCTAATAAATCTAATCTCATGGTCATTTATTATTCCAGATGATGAATTGATAATATATAACTACTATAAAACTTAGATTTGGATTATAAGTATGTGGCATGTAAGCTCATGTTGATGTTCAATGCCCATACTCTACCTAGAGAACTAAAGTAGTAATTCCAAAGTAAACAATAACAGTAATTACCATCAGCGTTCCGTTTCACTCCATTCTTCTTTTCTATTTTGTTTGTAAGGTTGTTACATGATTTGGAATGGGAGTTGAAGGATGTATAGTGTATCTGACAGCTGTCAAGTTGTTGCGTTTGCTGCTGTTGGCCAAAAAAAGAGAGCAAACCTCCAATTTCAGAGGCGCTTAAATGAGTGTGCTCTGCAAATATTGACCCGGAAGGGAAGGAAAACAAACTGGCAACGGATTTACTACTTCAACACGATTTACGATACGATAAGTCGATCGTACATAATGTATTATCCGCTAGTAGAAACAGAAAGTATACGAAAACCAATCGACAAGAGGATTTTATGTGAAAGCTATATACTGACCGACGATGACAATATTATTGAAAGAAATAGCATATTATTATGTTTTCTGAATGCTCGTTCACAAAATAACACTCCATTTCGTTTGCAAAAAAATAAAAGAGAATGAAATCATGGGAATTGAGAGTTTTGCGAAAGTGCATCAAATAAGATAAATATGTAAATAAAGTATATCAGCTTTCAAAGTCAGCATTTCAAATATAATGTTATCTTTTAATGCAGTCTTTATGGAACATTTTCTCTGTGGTTTAGCTTTTCTTCTATGTATTTAAGCTTCATCGGTTTTCAAGGAAAAAGAAACAGTCATAAAGGAAGGAAGACAAGAGAAGACAAAAAACGTATATATGGAGCTTGCAGGAAATTATGACAAAAGTAGTTTACGTTCAATCTCATCTTTTTTCTTAAGAAATGGAAAATAAGGAAGGAAAAAGAAGCACCTGTAGTATACGGCCACATTGTCTCTATATACTGTCTCGTCTTACGTTTGTACTTATGGTCTTTTTTTCTACGTCTTTTTACCGATTTTTATCGTTTTTTTTCTCTCTTAGGAAAATGCAAGGTTGAAAGGTAAGTAAATGTAAAGGAAAGAAAACAGGAAAGCAGCGGAAATAATAAATATATGGGATAAATATGATGATGAAGACGATATGACGATCATGACATGAGTTAAGTCCCTTTTTAGACGACATTCGTGCGCTTCCTTCCTTCGTGCATCAGTTTTTTAGTACAATGCCCTTCACGTTCCATTTTTTTGCAAGTAGATTTATAGTATTCATAGTTCTATTCATAGACTTACAGGTTGTTGTTTCTAACTGTGCCGTTTGTTCAGTTAGTTGCGAGACATCTGATTTTTGTTACACTACACCTCTCCCATTTATACTATGTAGACCTACTACCCGTGTCTGTGTGTATCATCATGGGAATACCTGGAAATTGGACAGGGAATTGGGAGCGGCTGTACAAGGGTACGTAACTGTCGGGGCTCTCATCATTATTTTCATACCATGAAAAATAAATCAATTTGTTCTGAAAAGACAGTTATTATTATGCAGTTACATCCGTGCTCATATGCCTAACATTGAATGCATACTCCACCTGTTGTTTTAAACATTCGCTTACAATTTTATGGGAGCTAGTTTGTATGTAACACATAAAAAGAGAGGTGCAGCATGAAAAGATGAGCATACTCACCTTTGTTGAAATGGGAAATACTAATAATGCATATCGTTCTGGGCAAAATGTAAATCAGACGAGAGACGAAAGGATTTTGTTTAAGAAAAAGGTTCTCAAAATAGAATTTGAATTAGGATTCAGCGCTAAACAATGCTGTTTTGATAATATCAGTGTGATGCTATTGGATTCAGCCCATTATAGCAAATAATAGATAGACGAACTACAGGTGAAATTTCACTTGGTTGTGTTTATAGTTGGTACGATCACCTACAGCGTTTTCCCCATTATGTATTTTCCTTATTATCTTGCGAGTGTGCATTCAATAAATTTTAATGCTATGTAAATACTTCACTATCAACTATCCTGAAATATGTATGCATACTGTTTCGTACAATGCAATCCTAGATTCTTCATTATGCAGCACGGCAAATCAAAAATTCATAGTATCTACGACGGCTTATAATAACAAGCTAGTTAGATGGGACTTTTCCCATCTTTTAGAATGAAAACTTGAAATCTCAAAAAAAAATTGTGCTTAGCTTATTGCAGTATGCTTAATGATGTGATACTATTATGTTCGATGCTTTTTATAATAGCCTGGAGAAATGTCACTACCATGCATAATGCTGGTATTTGCTGCGCTGCATACACGATATCGCTAATAACATCAACATCTCATTTGATGATCCCACTACTTGAGTACTCACTCAAAGGGAACAGTAATGAAAGCGGACGTTCCAAGTTTCAACTATCGAGTGTAATAATGGAAAATCGAAAATGGAAATGCTGCGGCTTTGCCTGGAAACTGGTGAATACACGCATAATATGGTGAGTGGTGATGTGCCTCCTTGTGAATTCACTCATACAAGTCATCAACCACTATTTCATGAACGAATTCAAGCTATATGATCCGCTTTGCTTTAAAATGTAATGTAATCATCAACAAAGATTTTCTCTCAAACTCCAGAAAGCTATGTTATTATGTTCTCATGTGAGTATTTGAAAAGGAATGAAATTGAGAAAGTTTTGAAGAAAACTGGGGAGAAGCAGAATTGAATCCAAACGAGGTCTATTTCTTATACCACTCGCCAAAAACTCGAAATTTAATTAGGAATGCACATTCGGTGCTCTCTATGGGGTGCGGGGGCAGGAAATTGTGTGTATACGTTTGGGCTCTAAAGTCAAAGTCGTCCATATAAATATCTCCATTCTAAAGCAAACTCTCATCTGACCACCCGGACGGAATAATAAGCCTATATGTGTTTTCAAAGAGTAAATTGGCACAAAACTGCAATACTCAACTCAAGACCAAACAAAATATTGCATAGGCCCGTTTTTCCATTGCAGATTTAACTTTAGGTTTTTTTGACTTCAAGTCCTTGAAAACGTAAAATATATTATAAAAAAGATGAAAACCGGAATAACGATGCAGAAAAAGTTATGTATGTTTGTTCATCGTTTAACTTGAATCATATAATAAAAGGGTAGATAATACTGTTATTATCCTTTGTGTAATTGAATATAAAGTTGATGGGAACTCAGTGGTAGCAGAAGCGTAATAAAGTGGGGGTAAGTTAGTAAAGTAAAAATATCGTCATCATAAAAGATTTAGTTGAGTTAAAGAAGCGCAGTAAGTAAAGTGCGCTACTCAATTTGCATAATAATATGCACTACTATCTACTACCGCGCTACGATGAACAGAAACATATAGACAAAGAGAAACGAAGAGATTATAAACAAACTGTTGCTGAATATGGTACACATTTTTATCTATCTACTTATGTTTCTTTTCCGTTATGAATCTTGCTCTTCAGTTGCCTCTCTTCAGATATGAATTTTTGGAGTGAGAGGAAGGAAGAGTAAAAGGATAAGCAAAAGAGAAACGAATGTTTTTTTATTATTTTGGCAAGCCAAGACCCGGCTGGTACTGATTAAGTAAAGTAAAATAAGATGATCCTCTTGTTGACTCTTAGCAAATCCTTACGTCTAACAAGAACAAAAAGTTTTTCTCTTTCCCTTTTTTACAGTTTTGTTGTTCTAAACGTAATGTAATGTAAAAGAAACAACACGAAGGAGCATTATGAAACAGAAGCTATAGACATTATGCGTTTGAATTCCCCCGGTGGGAAAAACTACACAGTAAGTGGAAAGAAAGTACAAAGAAAAAAATATCACAGATGGGAAATTCTGCATCTTGTTACTTTGTTACTTCAGCTTTAGAGGATTGTGTATGTAAAGAGTGCGAGTGGGTTTGAAATTATGAAATGAAATGTTGGCTTCGCCGGCGATTTCTACTATTTCATCTCTGACGACTGAAAGGAAAGAAGTACAAAAAAACAAGAGGATAAAGTCGAAAAAAATCTTGCAAGCTGCTTCGTTAGCTTCATTTTTCTTCTTCCTTTTGAAAAACAACGTAGCAAACAATAATGTTACTGCAAAGATTTTTACTTCATTTATCGTTTACCTTGTTCGTCTTTGAACTTGGAAGATTTAGTATGGAGTCATTTTTTACTTTATTTTCGTTTCTTTGTCATCTGTGCACCAGTTAAGATAATCATGGCAGCACCCGCTTGTCCCTGACAGATTTGACAAATAAAAAGCAAGAACAAAAGAAAGGCATTGTGCAACTTCTCAGTTCAATTAAGTAAAAGACAAAGTTGTCCAATTATACCTATTCATCTTACCTTAAACCTTCAAAACCAGCTTCACACTTATAATTCTAAAAATCCTGCGTAATTAAGTTTTATGCCGAAGGCAAATAAAATAAAAGAAGGAATGAAATATGTTTTATATAAATACTTAGGACATAGAAAACCCCCCTTCTCACTTTTAAAATTCAACAACTCCCAAACGACAACGACTCACAATTAAACTAACTAGCCGAATAGATAACTCATTGTCAAAACGGATATCTTGGTCTGCGACTCGCTAATTGTTTGACTGCTAGCAATACAAAGCAACTACCAAGCGAACTGACAATACATGAATTGACATTGACACTTTATGTTCTCCATTCAACTACGCATATTCCTAGTTTTAATTTTTCAAAAAATATGTACAGTTGTAGCATTTCTTCTATGAATAAACTTCACTATCAATTTCAGTACATTTAGGAATGGCTGGAATGCACGCAAACAAACCCTTTTTACAAGGTCTCCTTTTCATTTTGAAATTTTCATGGGATTGCTATTACTGCAATGTACACTTTCACATCAACCTTCAAATAGTTTTGTCCTTGTATACTATATTTGTTAAGGGACTTTGAAAAGATAAGACAGTTAAAGAGCAGCAAGGAATGTTTTGCTCGATATGCCTAATGTCTACAGACAGACTCTTACAAAGATAAATAATAAATGATGATGGCGTTTCAGTGTCTTTGTCTTCTGAAGACAACTCTGCAATGTCTTGCAAGACTCTTAGGAAAATATATGCTTACCTTTCAAAGAAATTCTAATTTTCTGTCAACGTGTTTATTTTATTTTTTTGCGAGTTGAAGCTTCTAAAATATGTATATAGGTGCATGTTAGCAATATTGAAGTAAAAAACAATTACAAGTGTAGAATGGGATAATTCAACAAGCTTCAGAATTTTCCTTGTCAAACATATTTTTTATTTTCAGAAAAAATGAGCTTAAACACCAATGTTCGTGTCATTGTTCCAAAGTCACTAATTGATTACTTAAGTAAAAACTGATTTCACAGGTGAAAGCAATATCACATCTTCAAATCAGAGGAAAATCATTAGAAGTTGAACCCGATTTCCTCGAACACCAACTTTTAAGTACCAACGGAAGGAACTGAGGAAATAGCCAAATAGCCTAGAAAAACAAGTTAGAGCAAAGCCAAGAGGAAAGAAAGTCAAGCTCAAGCAGCTGGTGTTGACATAGCATGGCCAAAAGGACAATATCATATATCACAAAAGAAAATCTTGCGAGAAACAAAAGTTGAAGTGGTTTGGTGAGAAGGCTAAAAGAAAAGGGTTCAAGTTGAGTCAAGTCAGCAAAGGAAAGATCACACGCATCTGTCTGTGCAAAGTGAAAGCAAAACTTTTTCCTAAGAGAAAGTTTTTTTCGCTAATGACTTGTTGTTTGCAGTGATCTACCTTTTATCTTATCTACGAAAGCCCAGAAATGATTGAAACTCCAGTCCATTCTTAATTCTCTCACGGCGATTTGTGCCGTTATCAAATCTCTCCAGTATACTTCTCTATCAACAAACAATTTACGCCGTTAGGATTCTGGCTTATTAATTTGTTTAATGTTGTCTCATGGCAAGATGTACTTACTTTCATAAAAATCACACTGTGATTTTTATATATAACATCATAGTTGATGGGAAACTCATGGCATTCCGGAGTCTAGACTTTGGCTATGTGATACTTCACCGTACTATAATTAGTTTATGGAATAATTTGCTGATTTCTATGAATCCAAAGCGGAAAATGAATTTGATTTATTATGAAAGAGCAAAATATGCCACTG
>JAQFYG010002759.1:0-13899 GCA_034694325.1 Entomobrya corticalis
TGACAGCCATTTCACCCATACCCAAATACATATGCCATCTTCCGTTTTTATTATGATCCTTTCGGATCATAATAAATTGGATGAAGTAAAAGTGAAATTCTACTTCCGACAGTTTCAGCATCCTGTATTGAATACTATATCAATGGATTGTTATATGTACACGTCTTCTCAAATTTTATTTCCTCGTATTTACGTATGTGACAAGTGGACACAAAATATGCTAGAAAATGTCAAAAGTTCACCTCTGACAATTTATTTTTAAAATTTCAAAGGACGTTTAAAGGTTGCTATGGATGCTTGAAGGTGTGCATTGTTTAAGAGCTAACTAAATCGAAATTCCCCCACGATGAGGCCGGTATCGCACCATTATTACATGAAAACGATACAAATCCCTAAGAGTCAAAATTCTAGTGCGGTTTTTAAGTAACACAAATTTTGTAGCCTCAAAGTCCTCTTGTCTTCCGTTTAAACTGGAAATCTTTTGAAAACTTGACTTGGCAGACGGACACATGAACACGACGAAATCATAGACACGACGACGCTAGAACTCGAACTCAAGCAGAGAATCAATAATACGCCGAATCAGTTGCTCCTGTGGAGAGGAAACGCTGAGTTTAAAAAACTAATTGGTGTGTTGCTTGATGCCTTTTTGCTTGCTACAGGTTTTGCCTTACTGGTTGGGTGGTCTTTCCCTATAACATGATAACAATGTTGAATTGTGTTATTCCCTAAACATGTGTGAACTTTGTGTGTGATGGTGATGATGACGATGATATTATGATGATGAAATGAAAATTGTTCAGTGTTCTGTGCACATTGCACACATACCTGTGTGTTAATATTCATAATATGACAAAACGAACTCACACGCAAAACTGAAATCCCCTACCACTACTATGAAGCATGAGTATTATGGATATTATGATGAAACTTTTTTTCATGCGTTTACTTTTTGTTTCCTGATGATGATCACGACACTGCTGTAGTAGAGGATGGATTACTTACTTTTCTACTTTGCGTTTTTTATTTTTTAGGAGTGTTTAGTGTCCCCAAGCAAGATATTTCCAGCTGTTTCTAAACTCGTATACATTTACTTTTTCTATAGCAGCATGTTTTTTTGGGAAGAGAATTGTTATCACTATGATCATCGTGCAAAATGTAAATATATATAAAATGGAGCTTTGCACATTTTTAAGACAAACATGAAAGTATATAATGTTTAGCACCACGAAAAACTTGTCGTCTCTTTGCCAGCAAAGCAACAATCATATTTATTTTACTTGCCTACCTATAGAACTAGACATAATGATCATGGTGTTGGTAGTTTAACCATCTGTTTATTTTGGCAACTACTCATTTCACTTTTCAATAAAAAATATAAATCCATGTACTTAGCTGTAAGTACCTATGAGCTTTAACCATAACAATAATAATATGTTTTGTTGATCCCGTGTGTGATGGGATATGAAAAATCGAAAAATGACAGATCAGTCCAATTAAAGTTTGCACAGTATCTATAGAGTTATTGTGGAACACGTTGTGTGTTGTACAAAACATACCTAGCGATTCGATTCCATTTTGAGAATAAATTTATACCACTCCTGTATTAACCAAGCCTATCGTACCAATAAAAATTTTCCGATATTTAACAAGTCTCCTAGTTTTTAGATGCAGCATGAACCAAGTTTCTTCGACATTGTGCTGAATACTTTTTAGTGTTCATATTCTTTTCCTAAAACAGAAATTGTACAGTCGAAGCTGGATATAACGGAGACGAAGGGGACATCGGGTTTGCTGTGGGCAATATAGCTATTGTCTGTATTGTCATAATGTACTGTAAAATGTATGTATATATGTGAAATAGGAAAAAATTCTGTCCGCTATACCTATTTGTCAGTTATATGCATGTCTGTTATAACGAGCTTCAACTGTACCTGCAAAAGGTTGATTTGAAAGGAAACTACCCACGTAAAAGTATTGACTGTATGTCAAATGATGGGTATGAACTCCATTACACAATATTGATATTGACCATGTCCGCTTTCTTGGAAGTCTTGATTGCTAATCAATAATGAGCCATATTTGGATCAGAACTAATCTTTTGAGATTACTGTGTTCAGGGATACTGTAATTAAAGAGCTTCATACATAAAAAGAAGTTCGACACAAAAAATGTTCAAAGAAATGAAGGTGCTAAAGGAAATGTTTATAAAACATAAGGCAATAAAATTCTATTGTTTCATGGGAAAAATTTACCGAGAAGCTATAGTCATGCTATAAAGGCATCATTGACTTGTAGGAACAAAATCAGAATTAGGTTTCCTATGAAAAGATATAAAGGGTAAAGTCTCAGCCTAATCTATTTGTTGAACCTTTGAACGAACTTTTTGGAAAAGTTCCTTTTTCCTCCTTCTGAATAATTATCCAATGCTCTTTATCGTCATAGCCGTCGTCGTCGTGAGCTCTCTAGAGGGCGAGCTTGTTGATGAAAAAGAAGCCACTTTTCTATGGGAGAACTTCTTCTTGAACGTCTGTTAAAATTGCCTTTTTTCAGGATTTCTTCCGAAAAAAGGATTGATTTATTTTGGTGAATATGTACTCTTTCTTACTTACACACTTTTATATGTGTGTAGACATAGAGAACTGCTTGCGTCATCTCAAGAGATAGAAGCTTGACTACTAGAGAGAACTAATCACTTCTTCTTTATACCACTTTCCCATTGAATTGCATCTCAGTTTGTTGAGAACAATTGAAGCGCTAATGAACACTGGCAAAAACGAGCGCTTTTCAAGAAAAAGACTAAAATGTAGCTAAAAAGACATGTCATAAACACATATCTATTGACCAGCAGCAGTAGTAGTATCCACGTGCCAAAGTTAGATAGAAAGAATAAGAGGTCAAAAGGCTATATATTAGTGGACTGGCTACATTCATAAAGTTTAACTTTGGACAAGTTTTTGATATGGATAGCTCCAGAAAGAAGCAACAAATACTGATGACGATAAAGTAAAAGATAGGAAAAATAAAAGGTGAAGAACTCTTCAAGATTTTATTCCTGCTGACAAATCTTTCAATTCAGGCCTACTGTTGCTCCACCATGTCAGTGGTTGGTAGTTTACAAGTTGCCAAATAAGGATTACTTGAGAGAAAAGCAGGTTCAACACATATAACGATAAATGTGTATCATCGTTATTCACATCATTCTATCCAGGAGTAAGTTTAAAGAGAGAAAAAAATAAGAAGAAGGAGAGAAACAGCAATAAGATTTTGAGTTTGCGACTAGTGATACTAGTTTGCCATGTCACAAATCACAGTATCATTGTTGCTCACTTAAATGAATACTTATAATGTAAATAAAAAAGCAGAAAAGCAAAAAAATACAGTCTTTTCTTCTGGTCTTTGCATATGTGCATGAAATATTCATAGTATAATTTTCCATGCAATAAACATTACACCTTGAGTTAAGCAGCGTAGTATGTTGGTAGAACTTTTGGTGTACCTATGCGTGATGGCTTGAATTGGAGAAGTAAAACTCTCCAGAGAAAAGATATATGAGAGAATTTCAGAATTTTTAATGTCATCATCATCACCGCAGTCATGACTAAGATAACGATGAAGACACCTTATTTGCAAATTGTCTTTTTTCTTATAAGGAATCTTGTAACTTGATACGCGCAATATATACATTTACATTATTTCTTGTTCCATGAATTTCCTGATTACCATTTTCTTGAAAGTTGGAAAACTAAAGAAAACAAATGGAATGTGAGGAAAAACATGTAATTGGATCACACTTTTTTACTGTATAAAAATATGTAATGAAGCTGTTTTTTCAACGTTAGTGTAAACTAATCACAGCAAAACATGACATAGATGGCATCAAATAAATTAAAGTGTCATATAGCAACGTAGCAACAATTTTCCTGCAGCCGTCGATAATAAATCCCATATTCCCATTTGCTATCAAAATCAAACTAAAGCTGTTGTTGCCAACTTAACTCACAGCAACAACATGGCAATCTTGATTTACTGTTTTAGTCATCATTTATTTGAATGCCATCAATAAGAGCTGATTGGATGGTGTGAATTTTATGTTTATATAAGGCAGTGGAAAGGGTTAATTTATATAAACTAGCTCTCATTTAGTCAGTCACTCAGTCAGCAGTAACGATCCAAACAAACCAAATATTGCTTTCGCTCTCGTGCAAGTCAGGGATTTTGAAACTGATACTTTTTCACGATAATTTGGTGTTTACTTTGACTTCTAAGGTTACTCTTGACGTACAAATAAGGCAGATGCTATATATCGCACTGGCAGCAACGAATTAGCAAAAGGCAATAGACAATGACGATGGTAGAGATGATGATAATACGTAATAGTTAGTGAGCGGTTGACTGACGCAATTTATCTATCGTGCCGTTTATGTAGCTACCTATTTTTTTCGTAACAGTTTTATTTAGTGCTCCCAGAACATAGAATGTGCGATTGGCTCTGTTAGAATCTGGGTATTTGTCAACGTTACTTTTGAATGCAGTAAAGCAACGCAGCATGCAAGTCAACTCTATGGAAAGATCATTGATTTACTAAAGTAATTTATATTTTTTACTGAACTGGCGAGCTTCTAAACTTACAAAGCACCAACTAGTAGGTAGGTATATGAATGAATGCATTCGGCAAAAATAATTTATTTGCTTCGTTTAGTAAAGACGTCAAAAATTGTTACATTGTCAGTAAAAGACTTGACATATTGAAGAAGCAACATTATTACCGAGTGTCCCATTGTATGACTTGGTATAGAAACTCTAATGAGTAATAATAGTGTCTATTTTACCTATATACTTACATCTATACACGTCTCAAGAAGACTACACCACTTGACTTACTTTGAGGCACCAAAAAAAGAAAAATTGCTCACATAAATAAATAGTTGTTGTCGCCGTTGCAATGTTTTGCAGTATTTTAGGAATCGTACAATAAAGGGGGTAATTTTTCCATTCCTTTTCTGTCAGTCGAGTAGTTTAATAATATTGTATTGTTGTGCGCCAGAGTGTTGGTGAGATGATGATGCTGTTGAAAGACAAAATCTAGTGCGAAGATGATGATAATTTGATGATGACGATGACGACTTCAAGCGTGGTTCATAAATATACAAGACAAGTAAGGCGAGATTTTGCAACATTTGTGTCTACTAAAGAAGCATCATCCTCATCAATTTTATTCAAAGCATCACAATTTTCCTCTTAAAAAACAACAAGCAATAAAAATGTTTTCTTGCCATATGATGTTCACTGTTTGTCATTTTCAAAAGATAAATGGATCCCTCTACTCGCATTTACAAGCATTCAAAAGATGCAGTTTTAAAAATACCACACAACAATCAACATATCAACATCTTGTTGCACAGTTTTGAAATGAAACTGAAGCTGAAACGACATCTCGACTTTCGTTTGCTTTTTGGAAACTGAAAGTGCACATCTAAAAAAATCTAGATATGCGACATTATACATTACTTACATATAAGTAAGCTGATGCTCTTCACACGGATATCTGCCTCAAAGTTTCATGGAGTAGAGTTAATGGCCCTGCATACTGAAAAAAATCTACTGAATCGTTTTGCTAAACTAACTGCCAATGCCAACATTCAATAACAACAACAAAGTAAAAAAGCTTAGCGATCGTTTTTCCCCTTCTTCAAAAGGAATTTTCTAAATATATCCCATTTTCCTCTTTTTCAACAACGTCTACCACTAATACTCCCATTGTGCCATTTTCAAATGTCAACAATAATCTCAGAAACATTTGCAACGAACCATACAGCAAATAAATATTACATACTCTTGTGTTGCAATATTCAATGTAAATGTTAACAACTCGAAATAATATTGTTTTCTATTGGGAATGGAGCAATTACAGTCACGACAACAATTAACAACAAACAGCGATCCTAACAATGTCAAATAAAGTATTAAACAAATTGGAGAATGTAATTTTTTGTACAATTTGTGCCAGATTACCATAGATATTCGATGAAAACGGAAAGAACTGCCATATTTAGCTAGCAAAATATTAGTAAAGGCATGCAATTTAAAAGATAAGTATAGATACAATTGTAATATTAGCTTAAGACGAAATGATAGGGAGCCAATATAATAATATTTTTTAGAAAGATTAAACATAAGTGTCAGTGTTTATATCGAATCCAAAATAAATTATAGGCTATTGAAGAAGCCAAGATAATAGCGAATAAAACTAATGAGTAATTTTATGCTCAGCAGAGCAAGATATAATCTCACACTTTTGAATTTAATTTATATGTTTGAAGTGTGTGTAAGATAATTGCATCATCCTCGTCACCACATCTGCTAATGTTTGATATTTATTTGTTATTTATGATTAGTAAAAAGGATCAGAAACGTTTCCTTTGAAAACTCAGAAGCTCTTTTTATTATTATTATTTCTACAAACAAAACAAAGGCAGCAAAAGTCTCCGAAGTATAATTAATGCCGTTTGATTATCATTTTGCTGAGGGCGGCATTTCTATTACGACGCTGTATATTATTATTATTTTTTTATTATTATACAACACGCTGCTTTTTCATAGCCTTAAGCAAGCGACAAAAAACGATGAACTTACTACTTTACTATTAATATTGTATGTATATATACAAAATAGCGACTTTACTACCAACTGTACATACTACAAACAACAATTACAAATTGTAAAAGAAAATGAGTAGACTTTATCTTTTCTGATAATCAGCAACAAATTGTGTTCAGTTCGTTGAGAAAAGCTGTGGCGGTGGGGACGCGACAACAGCAACCAACAACAGCTTCTCTCTGCCCACTACTAATTGTTTGCTACGTGTTAGTAGGTAGGTATTTTATTTTTACTATTATTATGCTTATGTATTAGGCATGATATTACATGATTTATAGCGCATTATTTATGCATGCACCCCCACCACTTCTATACTACCAGCAAAAAGAACACTGGGCATAGAACATGAGTTATGGCTGGGACTTGTTGTTGCTTGTTTGACGATTAAATCAGAGACTGCAGATTAATAAGCAGACAACAAAAACGGCAGTAGTTCAGGCAAAAGGCCATTTTTTACATAAATAGTTTTCCCTCTGTTGCTTCTACTCCCGTGTATAAATTTTTTAGTCATAAAGAAGAGCTAATGGAAATCGCAATATTTACAGCGTATATATTCTACGTGTCAATTGGCAAATTCATTTCCTTCCTTTTTGTTTTTTACTCAGGAATACAAAAAAAACAACAAATGAAAACTGCTGGGCCTTTTCAGCAGCTTTTCATCTTCGATGCTTTCGGTGTAAATTATAAATGAGCAATCAACTCGCTGCTGCTCTTTTGCTGCTGCGTGCTGATAAGCCATACGTACATTTTATTGATTTAATTTTCTTGCTGCTTCTGCTGTTCTTTCCCGTCGTCTTCGTTTTCTTCCTCTTCTCTTGTCCTTATTACTTATTGCTGTCCATTATCAAGCTTTATATTATTATTATTCCCTTCGTTTTCTTCTTCTTTTATTCATTTTCCTCTTCTGCCAACTCTACACGCTCCCTGCTCTCTCCTCTCTCTCTCTCTTCGTCTCTCTTAACAAAACCGTTCTGTTCAATCAAATGTACTATTTTCCAAGTTGTCCGTTTTCCGTGAAGAAGAATCACGTAATAAAATAAATTCTGAAATGAATCTCACTGAAAAGCAGTAGTGGATACTAGCAATCAAGACAGAAAAAAACAGATAAAGAAGGAGCAGAGCGGACGACTAGTACAACACTTTGCACACAGTCGAAGGAGAGAAGAAGAGGTTCTGTTTCTGTGAAAAGGTTTTTTATTTTTTTATTTTGCAACTTTAAATCCTACTTTTCCTCTCCTTCAACAAGCCTTCTCACTCCTCATCTCTCATTCACTTCACTATGGCAGCTTATTCAAAAGCTGTAGGCCGTGATATGAAATGAAGACTTAAGTTTTTAGTCCCCTCATTCTCCCTGTATACTCACCCATTGAACAACTTTTACTCTTTTGGTGGCGTTTTCTGCTCTTGTACTTTACTTGTCCTCTTCTGTCTCTCTGCTTGTCTCCGTTCCTCTACATAAAATGTAGGCATTAAGCTTTGGTTCAACAAAAGTTTAAGTCTGCATCTCCAACACCGATCCCTGTACTCCAACATCCAACCACTGCTACCAAACTCTCTTCGCATCTATTTGCATTTTTTATATTACTATTTTATTCTGCTAATACGGATGAAGAAGACACAAACCAGCCGTGTAAAACTACAGCGTTTCCTAATGAGAGAGTAAATAGTTGAGAAACTAGAACCGCACAGCATATTATATACTTAATATTTGTATATTTATTAGCCCATAGCCTCTTACTAATTAGATATGATACGTCTCATATAACTCTCCCAATAATTATGATTGAAGATTTTGAAATTCCAGCAATTATCATTAATGAAAAAATCTGGATTCATAGAAAATGTATCCAAGTACACAAATATATGTATAAACACGGAATAAAGTAGCAGACAAAGTAATAATAATGATAATAATGACCACAGTATTGAATGAAAACGAGTTGTTTTCCTTTTTCTTTGTCATCGTTACATGTAAGTTTTGTACTTTGTTAAACTCTTGCAGCTTCTTTTGGTCAAATGACGAACAAAATGCATACAACAAGCTAGTTACAATACAAGCATCATATCACATTTAGTACATGAGAAAAACAACATCATAGCGGGAGGATTCTGTTATTCATACATATGCGCACATGTATCTTCACACATCGTAACAAAACATGGCACAACATAAAGTCAAATTACTCAACAACAATTCATTGTATCTGTCAGTCAGTCAGGGAGACATAAAAAGAAAGAAGAGAATAGTGATCATCTCCATTTACAAGTTGGACTAAAACATCACAACTACTACCACCACCACCATACCAGCACCGTCATGACTACAAAATTCTAATCCAACAACAGATGTCTCATAAAGAACGCATTTAAAGTAATGAGGAAGAGCTTGTTGTCCTAAACAAAACTAGCCCTCTGATTTCCTGGCTAATCAATCCAATCCTCCATTCCAAACGACTTAACTCTGCTTCTCTTATCACATTTTATTATTATTACTATTATTATGATGACTACAATCAACAACGTTATAATGCTTATACATCGATGCATTGCGATGCGTTGGTTGTAGAAACATGTTCCTATCATTCCACTGAATATATTAAAGTGTGCATCTCCAAAAACAGAGCTGGACAACCAAAGTTAAATAGACTTGACAGACAAGAGCGTTGACAATTTCTCACCGCCACAGTCATGTCCAATCGGTTGACTGTTCAAATTAACAGCAATCTCCATGCTCCACTTGAAACAAAACAGACAACAGGACCACCATCAACCATCATGGCGGTGGTGCACAATAGCATTATTATTATTTGTATAAACCCTATTATTAACGGTTTACAACGGCCGCCAGTTTTATTTTTTAAGCAGGAATGATTTTCGTCTCTGCTCCATGAACAGACGTTGGCAGTTGTACAACATACTTTTTTGTTTTGAATTAAAAATCCAATGGTGAGTTTTGTTGTGTTTGGCATTCCTGTTCATTTTTATCGCCTACACACACCATCACCTAAACTATTTATCATTCATTAGAGGCACGATTGACACAGTAAATTCTACTGTGTTCTTTTAGTGTGATATTTGATATTATTACTGTTATTAATGCAAATAAAAAATGAATTGCAATTGAATTGAACGATGTAGGGTGCATGTACGGTAGAGCATATTAATTTTTTTGTGTTGTGATCATCTTGGTCCATCTTGCCTACGTCGTCATCCATTTTTTAAACATGTCAGCCACATCCATAATATTGCTACTATAATTTTCATCAAATTAATATTCGGCGATTGTAAAAGCTTATTAAGAGTATGTACCTATGTAGTTGTAAAAGATCAGATTACAAAGGAGTTGATGATGCTTTATTCTATTCGAAAGCAGAGGGACCAAAAATATCGTTGCTAAATATTTCATGGATGACGGTCAAGGGGAATTGGAGTTTTAGGGCTTTCTTCGCCCACTTTCATTCTAAATAATGTTTGAATTCGCTACATGACTTCTCATTTATTAGATACATATAGCACGTACGTATTTACAAAACTACCATGATACGTTCACCCGAGAAAAAGTGAATGATGATCGTGAGTATCTTTTGATCGTCATCATCATCATCATCATAATCAACAGCAAAAACAACAATAGACGATAACAATGAGCATAGGACAGACAAAAATGCAGCATACATTCCTTGCGATACTTTATATTTATAATGAAATTATGTGGGATGATAGGAAAATAAAA
Source organism: Entomobrya corticalis (assembly GCA_034694325.1). Taxonomy (NCBI): domain Eukaryota; kingdom Metazoa; phylum Arthropoda; class Collembola; order Entomobryomorpha; family Entomobryidae; genus Entomobrya; species Entomobrya corticalis. Next base: position 10,394 of record JAQFYG010002759.1, read on the forward strand.
AGTAAGGGAGATGTCAAGTTTATCATGTTTATTTTTTCAAAGTAGGAAATAATCAACGAGAGAATGAGTGGTGGTGGTGGTGGTGCTAGTGTGTGAGTTAGTTAAATCAAAGAATGAGATGGGAGACGAATCAATATATTAAATTATTTCATTGATATCCATCTGTGAATACACCTACTACTCATGTTTAAGTACAATGGTACAATACACACATACCTACTCACTTTTTTACTATCAACAACAATAATAACAATAATCTACCTTTGCCAGTAGAAAGAACAGTGGACCCCTCTTCAATCTTATTGCGAATTCTTCGAGTAACAGTAACCGCAATAATTCAATCGAATGTAGCAATAAAACTTTAAATAATGTTCACGTATGCTAGCAATAATAATACTCTTTTTGTAGTTATCAGTTTAGTCTGATTGACTGGCAGTGTGCAGCAAGTAATTCAAGCATACATTTTCATATAAGTGCATATAAGATCTTTCTTTGTTGTTTGTTTAACCAGGCAAGGGAGGAAAATATGAGGAAGGCATGCCTAATACTTTACTTCTGGTGGACATACGCTGCAGGCCAGGCAAATCAATGCTGCGTACGCAACGTACGCTATTAATATTATTAGTATCATCAATAATCATCATCATCGTCATCACATCGCTACTTCTCCTAAAACCACCACCACCAACAAAGTACATTATTACGTTACATATGCACTTTTGATACCTGATTCAATTGTGATGATGCGATATTGTTGCTGTGTGCTACACAAACATATACCTACTTTGATTTTCATCTTGGTATCAACATCATCACTGCCATCATCATCTCATCGCTTCATTTTGTTTTGTGTGTGTCTATGTTACATTTACAGCGTTTGTAGACACGTACAAAAGCAAGAGAAAATAAAAATGTATTATGCATTACACAGCGTTGTGAACGGGAATCAATATCTCCAAGAAAAGGTACACCTGCTGATGTTCCTGAGTGACCGAGACAGAATCTCAATTTAAAAAAACGCATTTACATTCTCATCGTCGTCATCATCATCCTCTGCCTCCTTCTGACGACCGTGATGATGATGGAAATATATTCTATTATGCATTACATCTGCATGAAAAAGAAAGATGGAAAAATATATTGTGTTCTCTCTCTCTCTCTCTTTCTTATAGTATTTTTCTCATTTCTTCAGGTCTACTGATTCGTACCCTCTCCGGATTTGATTTGGATCTTCGGTTCTCAATCTATCTCTCTCTCTTTTTCTTCCAAAGAATACGCGGTGTGGTGTAATAAGAAAAGAGAAATGAAATATGAAATGAAATGAGAGTTTCTCTCCATTCTATATTTGGTGAACCGATGTGGTGGTGAAGTATTCATTCTTTGGTGGATGATTTTGCAGAGTATCTTGCAGGGAAGTAATGGCGATTTCTTATATTAGTTGATACCCAACAAGAGGTAATGAACCCAACATCAATAAAAAGCAAAAAAAGAAGGTATAATCCCAGATGACACGATATGATAGGTCAATACTCGTAATCCGATTTTTTGCCATTCAAAATTTCATTTGGGTGCTCACGTCATCAGCCGGAATCATAAAAAGCAAAGGAAAAATGGTAAAATTCCTCTTGACAGTAGTAGGCATATCGCTCCTACATTGATTCCAAGTGTTGTCGTTAGCAAAAAAAGTAATCATAATGACTTCAATTTCAGATTCTACTTGAAGATGAGTCAAAAGAAATGTATATATTAACTTGATAATGTTCGTAGTCGAGTTTGCAATGGCATGCATAAATTTCATGCTAAGTTTGATTTGGGCCACTGCAATTGAACAAAATTAAGCATATTCCATTTGGCGGAGGATTTTACGAGTGTTGGGATTTGACGTACAAATTAGATGATATGAAAGTGGTATTTTTTTTGTAGATACGTATAGTTGCATTGCTCAACTCACTCGCTTCAAATAATATGTCCATGATGTTGATGACACAAAAGAGCATTTCATTATTGCCCACAAACGAAGATTTAACGATCAGAGAAACTGTACCCCTCCCGCTGCTACAGATGTAGAATACCTTGAGAATTTTTTCTCTTTAAATGCGACAGAAAATAAAATCTGTTGCACTTATGTTTTCTGATCTCATTCTGTGCTTATTTTTATACAAAGAGAAAAGGAGAGACGGTAGAACAAGACAATGAAAAATGAATTGTTAGTGTGCTCCACTATGTTTGGTCTGTTTTTATTGTTGTACAATTTTTGATGTTTTTTGTGATTGTTCATAATGATGTACTGTTGTTGGTTTCTATTAGGCATGAAAAGTTCATCAAATAAATGTTCCAAATTTTCAACAGCAGCGGTTGCAAGAAGAGTTATAAACTGAGAAAAATACACAACGGTTGATGACCTATAGACGTGTGATTTGGTTGACCTTTTATACGCACACATATGTGTCAATGTATAGCATTTTATTGTTCTAAGTAGTGGTTGAGGATTCATCAGCTCATTATTAACAAGCACAATTGGTTGATGAGAATGAATGATCAAGTGGAAAAGGAAATGATTTGTTAAACTCAACACCACTCTTATTTATGAGCTTTTTCCTACAAACTTTCAACAAGTCTGTGAAATCAAAGTGTCTGCCTTCTTGTCTAACCGTTTTTACTACTGAGAAAAGTACTTAACTATCTATCCTAAAGGCTGAAAAGTAATTGTTTATGTTCAAATTTAGATTACTACTCTTGAAAGAAATTCGACAATCTAAGAAAAAGACAAGATTTTAATTTATTTTCAGAATAATACCAGGAAGGTTTCTCTGTTAAATACACACCTTTTATACTTGTCTGCAGCTTGAGATTGAAATTTCAATTCGAACAACCTGCCGCGAGCACACATTTTTTTGATTTACTAAGAACGAGTGAATTTTAATAATTATTTGCTATCGCCCCCTTTAAAACAATGATCGCCAAAAGTGACTCCATTAACAGTGACTTATATTACTCTCATATATCATCCACTTTTCGTTCATCCCTCTGCCGTAGCCTCACATGAAAAATGATAGTTAAACCATGCTGTCGAATGTTCGCATTTTTTTGTATTGGAGCATTTAAAAGAGAGACAGGACACCAATAATAATTATAATAAAATAAAACAATGTAACAATGTTGTATTTACGTAAAGATGCAGTCGTTATTATTAGTGCCTACATTATTTTATTAACAAAGTGAGAATAAGTTCATAATACCGACAAAGTGTAGGTTGTGCATTATTACTTACCTTTGCACATTCATGGATATAACAAAATATTTGTCTACTACTTGCTTCTCTAGTTATTATAAGTAAATGCTACTTATGAAGTCGGTTGCCTAGCCATCGCCAATTTCAACGCCACTTGCCACCACACCACTGACAAGCTCATAAAAAAGCAGTATTTCATTTTTTATTTGCAACATTGTATGAATATGGAATGATGATGGGCCACGCTTCACTATGAATATGGAAAATTATGTGG
>JAQFYG010002760.1:0-13895 GCA_034694325.1 Entomobrya corticalis
AATTTGTTAATAAAGTTGATTAATAATCTCTGAGAACATCCCGATTCCTATTGTAACGAAATCTACTGGGAGGTCGCGGCTTACTCTCCCTTCTCATACGCCTCAACAATGATCCTCCGAGTCCTGATTCTTCAACAATTTGTTCAGATGAGTCCGTCAACCCTGATGTTACCTTTACCAGTGACGCTGAGTTTGGGGAAGGAGACGCCCAACTGGTGTAGACAAACATAGCAATGACTAGCAGGATTGTCATTCGAATCTGTAAAGTTCAGTTTGTAATTAAAATATTTATGGAAAAAGTTTCACATTTTATACAGCCAGAATTTTAGTGAATATTTTCCTTGAAAAACTTACCACGTTGCGTGACATGGCTTTACTGATTTCAAATTGTAGGCCTAAAATCCAAAAAAATATATTCAGAAAATATGGAAGTTTTGTCGGAGATGCGTTAGTATGCAGTAGTTGCTTGATAATGCTCAAGGGTTTGGTCTGGTGGCTTTCTTTTATACTTTTATACGGAAGGTTATGCTAATTGTCGAGTTTTAGAAATATGTGGCATTTTGCTTTGTAATCTGCTGGCCTTTTTGTAACAGTGTTTTAATGATAGCAGCTTAATAATTTTTATTTAACTACTTTAAATTAGAAAAGATTTGAAACGAAACGAACCTTACAGCTAGCAAGTTAATGAGAAATATTTTGATTTAGCACAATTTTTATGAATAACAAGCAAAAATAAATGTTAGCAATCTCTGAAACAGGTATTTTCTGCTTTGTACTAAATTGTACTATAATAACACAAAAATATAAATTTATTTCGCTGATATTTAAATTATTTACAAAAACAAGTAAATACAGAAAAATGTTTACAAAATGAGAACAATTAAATAGTCATTTTCATGCTTGAAAATATAATGAAAAATAGCATCTTGTTTTTAGTAATCCCTGATAACATCTTTATTCCTGTTGTACCGGAACTTTGATCCATTCCTCTTTACTCGAATGTAAACTTGTCTTAAGGAGTATCCACTGGAAAGGTCAGAACCACTCCTCTGAATTAAGTCATTATCTTCATAAAAATTAACATAATGACCAGGAAGATGTAATTTCTCATCCAAAGGAAGTGGTGGTTGTTGTTGGACTTTGAGTTGTTCAGAAGAAGGTTGTAAGCCTTGAGTTGACTGTAGTGCTAGTGGCATTGCAAGGCTTGTAGTTGTGTTTATGATTATTGCCATAATTAAAACCAACGCTGCCTTAAAAAATGTTAACAGATTAGCTTGATAGCTAAATGGGAGCTGTAAAATAGTTAAAAGTACATGATAAATAGCTTTTCTTAATGTTTCAATTTTCTAAAAGTTAAAAATAAACTAAAAAAAGATAGTTTACCATTTTTGCTTCGAGTTGGCGATAATTTCTTGTAGTTTAAAGTAGTATACAATATTAACGATACTATAATTAGGATATAAGCTAAAATCTTATGTTCAGAACGGATATCTTTAGCACAAATTGGTCTTATTAAGTAATGAAGTAAACGATTCGTGAATGATTGAAAGTTCTCCAATGAACTTTGCTCTTTATATGGAGTAATTTCTACAAAAGCTAAAACAACAGCGCAATATGAATTTGAAAAACAAATCGGTTTCTTGAAATTTTATGATAAATAAATGCAAAACTGCCTACGTGGTATCAGTGCTAACGTCATCATTTAGTATCATCGCTAATGATTCTTTTGTTTACAAAGGTGGCGAATTAAGAAATAAACATTTTAATGGTCATGTATAATTTGGTTTTGAGCTAAAAATAAACCAGAAAACCTATTTTAAACTTGTAGATTTCTTACAAACCAATGAATCAGTTACTTTTAAATTTTGCAAACATCATGTGATGTTATTTTTGACACGTTGCATACAGCGATGATGCTATGTTGTTAGTTGTTATGTTTGACTGAACTAAACTTTTACGCAGTGGGTATAGTGCATTCCTTGTCGTTAAAACGTGTAATGACAAATGGGAAATGTGTAATGATGGTTTTAGTCTAATGAATATGATTCAATATTGTAATTGTAACAACAAGTTATTGTTATTCTAGCAATTTTAGCATCCCCAATCAAAAATAATAATAAAAGATTTAAAAAATTAATGAAATATGGAATTGAGTTGTTGTAAACCTGTAACGCAACGCAATATAACGCAACGCGGAAGACGTGATTTTGGTCTTGTTCATCTTATATGAATTGAAATTGAAAACATGGTCACATGACATGACATGATATGCGTTTCCATTTTCCAACTTTTCAGAACGAAGAATATTATACCCACAGAATCGTGACGTGACATGTAAGTAAGCGAACCATTATAATTTATAATCTAAAAGTACGTAATGTTTCTCAACTTTTGCGACTCACTTGTACCGTTGTACAATATAAAATATTTTCACTATTATGTACAAACTTTAGAAAATGTAGAATGCTTCCGAAAATAAAAGATGTCTAACGGCCAATCGTATTTCATTCATAACAAAATGAAATTCAAGATATACATATTTTTCGGATATTTTGGGTACTATAAAATGCCAGAACTTTCCGGTAATGCAACTTTGCAGATTCTTCATCGACACATTTTACAGAAGCCATCACCCTGATTCATGATGACATTATGACATGCATGCTTTCTTATAGTGTCACCTTTAATCATAATTGTCATATAAAGTAAAAACTATTTAGTTTTTCATACTAGTTCAAAAATATTTAATTGCAATGATTGCAAATTTTCATTTCTCAAGAACAGCATCTTGTAATTTTGGGCTTATGCATGATTCAAGTACAAGCACACAACCGCAACCAACGGTTTCTTTGAATTCCGTCTTCCGTCGTGTGTACTTTTATGGCGCAGTGTACAGTCCATGTACAGTACACGTCCACTTTTTCAAGCAGCCTAAACTAAAGTGTACGCTTCACTCTTCATTCACCTTCCTTCCTCCCACACAAAACCAAAACACACTATTCTTCTGAGGAATCAGCTGTAAACGGACTTATTTGACTTTACTGTTGTTGCATCTTTTATAGTTTATATGTCCTTCAATTAAACTAAAATTAAAATATAATTAAACATTAATAGTTTGATCGAAAGCTTTATCAAAAATGACCTCTGAATCCGTTCATTTCTCACATATTTACATTAATAGTTTTATTACCAACTTTCTGATTTTTCATTGCACATCGTATTAAAGTTCTCTTTAAAATGTAAAGCCTGTGCCAGTAATAAAATTGTTCTTGTTAGTTTAGTGTGTTATTAGTTGAATTGTCACTTTTGAGCTTTGAAGTTAGTGTCAGTTGGAATCGTTGAAAGTTGGACAAGGAAAAAGGAGCGGTCCCAAGGTATAACCATTGAATTTTATAAAAGCACTGCTAAAAGCATTTTTGTGCACGTACATATTCTACAAAAATTAACCGTAGTAGGTATTTTAATCCAGTTGTTGTCAGTTGTGTATTACCATTACCTAATGTAAAGTAAAAATCATTGGATTATAATAATTTTTGTTTCTCTCGTTGTAATTTTCAGGTTGTTTATTGACTGAGTAACTGATTGGCACTGAAATAAGCAATTAGAAATGTCATTGTAATGATATAAGTAGAGGTCAGCAGAAGAGGCTCCTGCGTGAAAAAACGAAAAATAAGATGCAAATTGGAAAGTAACTACGGTGGAAAGAAGTTTTTAATCATAAATCTTTTGGCTTAAAATCCTCATGTAAATTGGGAGGTTAGTAATATTTGTATTTTTAAATCGTTGAATCCGTTATACATTTTGAGTTTGACTTTTGTTTTACTTATATTTACATTACCATTACCGTACCTTTTTGCTCTCTTTTTTTAGTTCCTCTCGAATTCAAAGCTGGCTGAGAGCTCGGAAGTTCGTGTGCTGGACTTGTTGTGTCAAAAGTTGGCTGACCAAGCCCTTCATCTCAAGGACTTGGTCAAGGAGGCAATAGAGCCGGGTGGAATGGCGAAACTTGGTGCTGAGTATGCGGATGAACTCACTCCCACGTCCGAAAGCGGCAGCAGCGACTACTCTGGAAGTAGTAATGATGTTGACCAAGATGATAGCAGCTCCAGCTATGACAGTAGTGGCTCATGTCAAGATGCAGCATTTCCAATTATGCAGCTTCCTGTTGAGGTTTGATACTTTGATTGTTGAGTATTAAATTGAAATTCGCTGTTAGTTCTGTTGAGATCATTAAAATAATTTTATTTATTTATTTTAGATACGAACCAAAATTCTTAACATGATAAATCAACGCCAAGTCCAAAGTCTGCGTCTAGTATGCAAACAGTGGTGTGAGGAAGTGGATCAATTTTACGAATTTGCTTTCAGCATATATGATACCACAAGTAATCTTTCCCTGATCCGAAATCTTAGATGTCGTGAATGTATAATATGGAAGCTAACTCGTGATCTCAAGTCAGAACCTCTGTTTCAGCACCCATCATACATTAAAATAATCAAAGTGTTTGGACCAACATCGGCAGAAAACTTGAAAAATCTGATTTCTTCCACAACCAGTCTCGAACATCTCACAATGACCAGACGTGCAAACTATCCTTGGATCTTGAATCTCCAAGATACTCCAGCTCTTAGCAATCTAACAGAACTGAAGTTTTTACGACTGAACTCGGAGGAGCATGTCCAACTTTACCGACCTGCTCCATCATCAGACCACAAACCAAACTTGAAAGTTCCTCCAATGATGGACTGCTATTTTCCTAAGTTAAAAATTTTTGAAATTCTCAAGCGCTTCCCAGTGTGGCACTATTCTCATTACGTTACGGCTGTTTTAAAATTCGTCTCGAAACATTCAGAAACCCTTTCTCAAATCGAGCTAGACTTTATTCCATTATCCTGCGTGGCCTGGTTAGGATCTCGTAGTGATATTCAAAATTATGAAGTTAGTTCATCTGAAGAGGAAGAATTTAACTTGGAAAATGGTATCGGCCTTCCTCATCCTAATCGCAGGCGAAATAAGAATGATAAGTGTATATCTCCACAAGAAGTAGATCTTCATCAACTATGCAAAATCCGACTTCAAAAAATGTGTATCACCACGATGGGCTATTCTAAAGACATTCACATCTGGAAATCGCTTCTGGAAAGCCAATCGCTAACGCCATCAAAACGAGAAGAAGAAAACTGCCGAAAAGATGAAAACCGGCAATGCAGCCAAGGTCTACGTGAGCTCCGATTCGATTGGTTGTGCAGGGATCCTATGACTGAAACTAGGGCTAGAGTTTCAGGCTTTCCATGGATCCATTTCCAAGTCCCAATTGAAGCCTGTTCTTCTACTCTGGTTCATGTTGAACTTGCTAATTTATCAATGGTCATGAAAATGTTTCCCAGCTCGCCTGTAACTGGCGGCTTGGGTGCAAGTGAAGGAATCTTGGGTAGAAATCCCGACGGAATCATGCACAAAGTTGTACCCTTTGACCTAAGCATTTTTAGACATTGTACCCGTTTGAAAAGCTTAATTTTGCGGTGCCGAGAGAATCATGCAAGGATTCATCCTGTGGACTTGGGACACTTTGGTCAATATCGAACTGGTGGTGGAAATGGTGCTAGTGCTGCTGTAGTTGGTGAAGACGCTGATGCCATCAATGGAAATGGACAAGCTGCTGGTGCTGCTGGTGGTGGTGCTCAGGAAAAACGCGGCGTGGTTGCTACAGTCGGAGAAATTCTTCTCATGGTCAACGCAATGGATCTTCCTGAGACAATTGAACAGTTGGAAATCTTCCGATTCCCAATGCTCACTTCCGACATTGCAGCTTGTGTCAAGAAATTAGTCAACTTGAGGAAGCTCTTTTTTCATGAATGTGGCAAAACAAATAGCTTTGGAGTAAGTGCTGAAATTATTGAACTCATTGCAAAGTTGAGACAACTCAAGTTTCTGGAAATTGTTGGGTTTAACGATGGATCCGAAGAAAGGAAACAAATGTTGGAGATTGTGTTTCAGAAAATTGGAAGGCCATTCGAGGGGCAGGATACATGGTTGGAACTTTGCGATGGAAGTACTACAGCTTACGAGACTCTTCGTTCTGTTGTGGAGTAAATGTTTTCTGTGCTAATAACGTTATAATATTTATCAAGTGCATGCAGTGTTCGTATATTAAAAATTCGCTACTTAAATGATTATATGATTTATATAACTTTAACCTCGCTATATGCTATGTATAAAAATATGTAAATACGTACATCGTTCAACCCAGTCAGCCAGTTTTGTATTCTTTAAAAAATCAACCCAAAACTTTTTTGTATTTGATTTCTTCTCACATCACATCAATGTTTTGTCAAATTTCTCACGTGATGAAATAAATTACACATATTCTTATTGATATGTGCACATTCGATTAAAAATTAAATATCGCCACTTTAATTCAATTTAAGGATGTCCCCATTGTCTATCTATAATCTATATAATTGACATAACTTATTACATTTTAGTTTATGGATATATTAAACAATTTAAAGCATCCAAGTCATATTTTAAAGTTTAAATCGAAATTTGTAATGGTATTTTACATGAATGCATTGAGAATTTTACGCTTATTATGGAAATGTTCTTGTGCTGGCATGCATACATACAACATGGTACATGACATATACTTTAAAACCTCACTTATCAAACCAAACAAAAAAACTAATTTGCTGCACTTGATCCCACTAGTCAAATACTTTCAACTTAAGCCAACTACTTAAATAAATATCCAATAACTTCTGTTTTAAATCTCATCTAGTTTTTCTTCAATCCCATACATTGTCATCTTACCCATAATCCCATTCTATTTCCACCAAACCCATACAGAATACCCGATTTTGGAAAACTGTCAATTCCAACTATTAAATGCAGCCAGCCAACAAAATATGTTGAAACTTGTTGAAAAAATATGTCTCATTTTGTACCACACTGCCTTTTTCATATTACTTAAAAGCCGTATCTCATCATCATCATCAACTGCTATATAAACTTTTTCTCCCCTGAAAAAGGGTTTAACATAACATAAAGCTATCTTCTTGTATAACATCAACTTATGCTGACCACTTAACAGCACTCACCAAACCAATATGAAACCAATATTTCATTTTTTTTTCAAACTTTCCCCAAATCATAGATGCCTTTATACAAGTATAAAGCTTTATCCCTAACTTTAGTTCAGTACTGCTCGACATAATGGCATCCCATCTCACAGTCAGTTAACATAACAATTCAAGTTGTTTGAAACAATTGCTGCTTTCCCAAATTGCGTTCTACTATGTCCAGTTTTTTATTGTTGATTGTCTTACATGTAAAAAAAGGGAGAAAGGCAACAGCATGAAAGCAATATGTATTTCGTGTTCATTATTTGCTCACAGCATTTTGTTACACTTTACATTGAACAAATCCTAATAGAACAACCACATGTTTTCAACGGATAAATATATTTATCGTTCTATATTACCTTCTTAAGGCTCTTTTACAAGAATATAGTAATTTGTCCAAAGCAATTCACACTTATTTTTTTTACACAACAGCTTACTTTTCTCTCTAAAAAGCAATCCCAATCTTTATTTCACATTCCCCCAAAAAAACGTCTATATCGTTATAGCCCAAAAGTCCACCCTCCCACTTTATTTTTTTTCCTTCTTTAAACATTCCATATTGCTTATTACCCTTAAGGCAAATCCATGTTCCAAAAAATATAAAAGCTGTTGAATGAATACTTATGCTACAGATTTTCAGCTCGTTTTCTTCCTTTTTTTTACTAAAAGTTCCAGCCTTCTAGAGAGAAAGCCCATTGCGACAATCTGTTTGAGTTGCCTCCATTTGTACAGAATGTGCCATAGTTCACCATTATAGTAAAAAGGTATATCCAGAGAAAATGACTATATATTGCTTATATAATTCCGATCCGATCTGATCCTCACTTCACTACTGACCAAACAAAAAAATATAACCTCTTTGTACGATATGCGACGGTGGTGGTGAACAAGAATAAGAAAAGGAAAATGAGATTAGGTTTAAAGAACATTTTCATTCTTGTTGGTTCAGAGTTCCCAAAAATATAAAGAAAGTGAACCCCATTGATTCCTCTCTTGAGAGATCAACAACCATTGCATTTACCACACCAAAAAAGCACCAGAGAACACAAGAAGCTAATATAAACTCCACACAACTAACCATCATACCAGAAGAGATTTTCTTTCCAAGAGAGAAAAAAAAATTACCCGGACAAGAAAAAAAAGCTGAACAAAGGCGATTTTTTTCTCTTATATTCTTGTTCCACACGACACACGGGTTATATGTGCGTGTCATGATGTTGTGTAAAGTTTACAATGCATCTGGCGTTTGGCGATTTTTACAAGCACAAGCTGTATACATAACTTGGCATCATCATGACATTACAATATATCTTGTTCTTTGGCTGATTTAAACGGAATATTATGGCTATCCATGTGTGTGTGCTTGGCGGTTGGTTATGTGGTGAATATACAGTGACTGGACAATGAAAATGGAAATACAACACCCGTTGGGATGAAAAACTATGGCTTTTTCTTGTAATAATCAGTAGGCATGTAAGCCTTTTTCTCTCCATATAATATGAGGTTTTTTACACAAAGAACACTTGTACTTCATCCTCTGTTCTCCTCTACATCCCATCTTTATTTTGTGTCAAAAAACTCCATTTGTCCAGGAAAATCTTATATGGAAAGTCAATTTTTTCTTTAGAAAATAGGTTTTTCTTTTGTGAAGAAAAGAATCTTCTAATCTAATTCTCATGTTGTCATTGCACACTGGTAATATGTTGAGAATATATGGGGAAAAATAAAACTTGTGTGTAGGAGGAGTAAAAAGTAACAAGCTATTTTGCTGTACAAAATAATTTCATTTTTTTCCTAAGAACCATAAAGCCAAAAAAAGAAAGAAATATCTTTATAGGAAGCACCACCGGGACTTGTGGGAACATGTTCTGGTTTGGCTTTAAACACTGAAAAAACGTCTGGACTTTCTGGACAAAGTTTTGTTGCTTGTGTGTAGTGTGTAGTGTGCCCAAGGATTAATTTCTGGTCAAAGATATTACAAATTGGCTTTTGGTGGAGGAGGAGTATTTTTTTGAGAGAGGACAATAGAAGATGTAATAAGAAAAGCGTATTATGATCTTAAGGGAAAGCAATGGTCAAAATGATTTATGCTCTTGTAGAGAGATTCCACTCTAAACTAAAGCCATTCTGGTGTTTTCGACATCGACAGATGCGGAAAGAACACCATGTATGTACATCTTATATAAAAGGGTGAAAAAAATAAAATGAAGATGACTAGTGAGTATTATGGTGATGCAGTGATCAACAAGAAGAAGAGTGTGATGTTGATGTGATAATATTGGACAAGCTTTTCTTTTTTAACCCTTTCAACTCGGCGAAGAGAGATGAGGAGAAGGGGTTGAAAGAGAAAAGTGAGCTGTCCAGAGTGGACACATGACACTCAACTGTCTAAAAAGGATCAGTGGATGTTGTAGAAAAAGGAGATGATGGCGATCATGATGATATAGAGATATTAGCTTTGGTGGAGGGATGGGATATGGAGTGGATTGAGAATACGATTGTATTGTATGTCAAGAAGGCACTTAAAAGAAAATCGTTTTATGACCATTGCGCCATCCAACCGTCATCACATGACAAAAAACACAACAAAAATAAAACCTGTGAAAAACTACATCACACTTAAACTTAACTGCTTTCTTTGGTTTTTCAGAGAAAAATATATATATATTGTTGAGGCTTTTGTTGTTTTAACTTTTTTTGGTAGTCCCGAATTCCCAAAGAGAAGAAAAGTGTAAAATTGGTTAAAAACAAGAAAGATGAGAGAATGAGAAGAAGAGAAGAGAGGTATCATGTTTTGTTCCGTTTTTAAGAGTTTTGATGCGTTTTGGACTTCATGTATTGATGGAAAAAAAGAAAGGGTCAATATAATATACGTAAAATGTACAATATTTTTTTTTTGTTTTTGGAGTATTCTAGGTTTGTCATCAATCTCTAGAGATTCAGCATTCGATTCTCTTTGACATTTGGATGACGGCTGTGATGGGCCCTGAAGTGGTGATTCGCTGACAATAATAAAAGTAATCAGAAAAATAACAATAGAATGGAAGAAAGAAGATGCCTTTAGTGGACAAACGTAAAAGCATTTTTGTTTGGTGAAAGGGTTGGGAAAATGGGAAAATTGAGATGTGAGGTGTGTATATTATTGGGAAATGGAAACTAGCTGTAAAATGTGTCCTCTCAGATGTCAAAAGTGACCAAAGTGTGAAATGTGAAAAAATCCCAGAGGATTTGAGACAAGTTTTGGACAGATGTAATCAACCTTCTTGAAACAAATATTTCACTTCCGTAATATTGTAGAGCGTGACGTGGCATGAAAAAAAACATTTTGGGATGTTACGTAATTCAACAGGAAATATTGAAGTCTTTTTGATAATTTGGTAAAAAATATGAACGCAACTTTTTACACGTGTAAAATTTTTCAGGAATGCTTTGATACGATTTTGAATTTATTATCAACTTGGTTTAAATAAAATATTCAATCTCTCTCAAAAATATTATTTTTCCATTAGTACTTAACCAATAGATTGCCCATTCATCTGAACTTTCTCCTTGACTGACTTGAAAGAAAAGAATATTAAAAACTGTCAGAAAAAATTAGAACAAGAGAAGGTGACGAGTGACGACTACAAAGAAAAAAGATAAAAAGATGTCGTTTTCACTGATGAATAGATTTAATGCACAAAAACAAAAGGTTTTTTTTCTCCAAAATCTTTCAGCAAAGAATCTTTCAAATGAAAAAACCTATTTACATAATAAAGCCAAAAGCAAGCAAAGTACCTATGTAATTTTTTTCTTCTCAAGATTGATTGTGAGTCGTATTTTTTCCAGGAAAATGCTTATTACTTTTATTTCACCACCAAACCACCCAACCATCCACCAAACATCTAACGTCATTCTTCGTAAACAGTCGACAGCTTAATATCCAGAGCATTTTTTTTATTCCAGTGAGAAATTGAAAAGACAAGAGACAAGATAATATAGGAAGAACCTGTCAAATACAAACTTATACTTTACATGACTTCATATTCTACTGCCACAGGCTTGATATAGAGATGATGAGATATAACTTCATATATCATCCTGATTTCTTTTTGAATATTTAAAAAAAATCAAACCTCCTCCTCCTCTCATCCATCCAACCCAACAATCACTTGAGAAAAAAAAGATGAAATGAAGAGTAAAGAAGGAAGATGACAACAAGGACATGACATGGAGGAAACGAAAGCAAAAAAAAATATTGTAAAGATGACGATGATCATCATCAGTAAAGACGATTGAATGTGATAGATCCTTTTTTTGAGCTTTCCAAAAAAAATCAAAATGTTGTGGGAAATGATTGTACATTGGAATAAGGCATGTGTGTGTGTGTGTACTGTGTACCTCCATCTCCCCGAAGGCTTTATGATCGCGTTTTGATCTTTCATGATGATTTCCTTTGACTTTTTTTTTTATTTCTAGTCTGATTTGCTCAATTCATACATTTCATCCTCACTTTCTTCTTCGGAGGTTGAAGTAGTAGGTACTCTTGTATATCCGGCATGACGAGATATTGAAGTAAAGAACATGACACATTCACAAGAAATGATTGCTGCCGATCACAGGGAGATTTTTCAGAAACAAAAAAAATTAGGCTTTGATTTGCAAAAAAAAATATATCTCTGGCGATGAGTTGTGAGTATTTTTTAAAAGCATGAAAATAATTTTCTCTTTACTTACTTTTTTTCATCTTTTCTTTTGAATTTGTAGAAAAAAAATGAGGACGACAGGTTGAATTGAATTGAGAAGAAGATTACTGATATGCATTGTTTATACAATTTGTTTAGTTTTCTGTATGTGGCATATGAAGAAGATTCTTTCTTACGAAAGAGGATTCTTAAGATTTTTCTTGTGGGCTGATGCTGAAGCTGAAGAAAGGCTTTCTTTTTTTATATATTTTCACTGATTACCTGACATCTTCACAGATTTTAATTTAAAAAATTCTTTTCATCTTTGATTTTTTTTCTTTTGGGAGTTTTTTGTGTATGTAGGCTTTTGTTGGATAAAGAGAAGAAGGTACTTGATATGATCGATCTTATTTTATATCTTGTTTGGCTTTCCGGCTCAATTCCTTCTTCTTTTTGAAAAAAAGGGATTTTTTGCGAAGATGCCAAACAACTACTACCGCACTTGATTATTTTTTTCTTTTGTTGTTCGAGTTTACATGCTTGTCTGGAAATGATTGCTGTGAATTTTTCTGTTGAGATTAGCTGGTATGTAGAGAAGATATGCATAAATATTCTATTTTTTTTGGATGTGCCACGGTTTTTGACAAGGACAAATAACTTTTTAGCTTGATTTTTTATTAAAAGCTTGAAAGCTCTTAGTTTATTATTAATTCTATATCTTTTGTGTGTTTTTCAGTCTATTTTAGTATATAATTTACTTGATTAAGCAACGCACTATTTCCGGCATTTTTATTGTATTCTGAAATAAGCTAAATTAAAATTATGAATAAACCATTAAAATGCATAATTGACTATTTACACCTCAACTCAAGTCAATCTATTTAGCTTTTAACTAACTCGACAAGACAGTTTGGGAGATGATCTTGACAAAAGTGACATATAAGCTACAGACCAACAGACATATTTTTGCTACTATCCAACCAACCGTTTCTTCATCCTTTTTTTCCCAGTTTGCTTTCTCTTTTCCTTTCTCTTTCTCTCTTTCACTTTCACTCCTCAAGATTAATAGTGAGGAGGTAATAATAAGGAGAGAGGACAGAAGGACAAAAAAGGAGACAATATGTCTTTCCGTCTTCCTTTTTACTAGACTCATCGTCATCCTCATCCTCTCTACTCACTGCACTCATCACTTCAGTTTCACTCACTTTCTCCACACAAAAAAGGAACAAGTATGAATGCAATGTGTCGCCATCCGTCCATTTTCCCTTTCGTTTTCTTCTTAAGGCTTTCAACAAGACAACATGTCTTTTTATATTTTTTATTTTTGCAACATACATCTCTCCTCCAAACACACAGCTCTCTACTAAACTGAAAGTCAAATGAAAGGAAAAAGGATAGAGCATGACATTACATTAAGAGAACTGACTGACTTTTTTAGGCAACTTTCCCCTGTCAAGTCAAGTTGGACATTTTTCTCTTCTTCTTATTTTCTCCATCTTTTTGTAATGCTCCTTATTCCTTCTTCTTACCATCCTCCTATTCCTTTTCATCTTCTTCTTCTCAAGGTATTTATGGTTTAGTGGCCTTTTGCTAAAATCGGATTTTGCTACACTGCACCAGTGTCATTGTCACTACATCAAAAAAAGAAGATGGACGGTAACACTTTGTGACAGGATGAAAGCCGCTCGGCTCCTCTCTCTTTCTTTTCCTCGAGCACTTTAAAAAGATCTACCAGCGCCGGTGTCGGTAGTAGTGTGTGGTGCCACTACCACCACCACCACCATCACCGGACTATCGTCTTGACAGGAAAGTTTTTTTTTAGTCTTTTTCTAAGCCTATATAATATGCAATAGGAGAGAAAGGAAAAGGAGTATAAAAAGAGAAGATGAAATTGATGAGGGAAGAGGTGCCCACTTTTTGACAGAGATGAATGGTCTCTTTTTCCGTATAACTGGCATGGAAGCATTGATCATCCCTGTCTGTCCTTGTCATGTCACAATCCATTACCACCACCGCCACCTTTACAAAAAAGGATACCTTTCTTCGTCGTCTTAACATCTCCAAAATAATACTCTATACTAGACGGTATTACATCTTTAAACATTAGTG
>JAQFYG010002761.1:0-13893 GCA_034694325.1 Entomobrya corticalis
GAACAGCAGCAGCAGCAGAATTTTGGGGGTGGGGAGGAAATGGGCGGGGATAGGGAGGAGGAAGGAGAAGGCGCTGGGCAGGCTGAAGAGGAGGAGGAAAGAGGAGTTGAGAATGGTGGTGGGGGAGAGGAGAGGGTTCCTCCTCCACCTATTGTACAGCAGAAGGGGGTTGGTAGGAGGAGGAAAAGGGCACGGACTGTTAGTTATGATAATGAGGTGGGTTGGTAGTTAACTAATTGAATATTAATTAAATTTGCAAATTTATTTAAATTTAAAATTGCCCTGCTCTCCAGATGAAGCGAAAACTGCGACTGAACAACAACAGAAGCGCACAACAACACGCAGCGTCAACACCTCCACAAGAGGATAACACAGATCAGGACCCACAGCCAATGCAAGATAAGCCAAGCGATTTGACCAGCGAGCTGTTAATGACGATAAACATCGAGCCAAGCAGTGTGGACCAGGAAGATGAGCAACAACGTAAATCAAATGAAATCATTGAAGAACTAGTGGCTGCAGCAAAGGTGACGCCATCATCATCGCCCATTGGGGATCACACAAAGGAAAAGATCCCCAGACCTCCGAATTCTTTCATGATCTTTGCTAATGAGTGGAGGAGACAGTTGGCGGGGCAGTTTCCGAATGAGAGCAATAAGGAGATTAGCGTTAGGCTTGGGGTCATGTGGAAGAATCTTACGGATGATGTTAAGGTGGGTGCTCTAATTACCTAAATACTTCAATATCAATTTAACTGTAAACTAATTAATGTATAATTTCCCGTGTTCAGGCAAAATACTTCAACGCAGCCCGTCGAGCGAACGACGACCACAAGAAAAAGTACCCCGACTACCACTACAACCCGAAGGAAGCGAGAATGCGAAAAATGTGGAAGCTCCAACAACAATCTATGGGGCATCTCGTGACTGCTGCATCTCATCATTAAAAAAAACTCGACTCCTCCCAGTTACCATCTTTTTTTTAAGAAAAATAGCTCGACCGTCCATTTCTAGGATCGTTTGGATATCAATTACAAAGCATACTAAATCATGTATAAATATATAAACAAATTAATCAAATTTAATCGAAGCTTTATTGTTAAATAAATATCATCAAGTCATCAGAGAGGTGTGTACTAGCGTGGCCAAAGAAATTTCAAAAATCGTTTCACTTTTAGTTTTTTTGATGCCATAAATCATCTTTAATTATTTCTCATCGTCATCATGTGAGTGTTCTCTGGAAAGTACTAAGTAGCTATATATTAATATATTTAAAAACACTATTAATTATATAATTAATGCCAAAGTAAAAAAGTTTTATAGTTTATATTTGTGTCTCATAAAAAACATGAGCTTGATGTTCGTTTTTAAGTCTGTTAATTATTGAAAAAAAGTCCTTTTTTGTTCAAGTCATTTTTTTATATTTTAAGTGTAAATACATGCATGTTCTAATCCAACCGGTGCAGTTGGGGTTTATTTTTTAGTTTTAATTTGAAATCATTATTAAGTTTGTATAAAATACGTGAACAAATTGTGCCAGTTCTTGAGTCAGAAATATGTACACACGTTATTTTTTAGTTTTTAAGCTTTTTTTTCAATAAAAATTATTATTTGTTTCGTTTTACATAGTTTATTTGCGTATATAACTATCTTGTAAGTTTAAGCATAAAGATTTAATTTTAACACATGAATGTGTTTTGTGAATTTATGAACTTACGTTTGGAAATAAAAGTTTGAAAAAATGCGGATATATTTACGTGAAGTTTTAAATTTTGCATAAAGAAATGATCAGAAAACTTCCGATTTTAAATAACAATCAGAAAAACAAGCACGATTATTAACTCTTTATTTTTCTCCAAAGAACAGAAAATTGTTTAAAACATAACACTACTACGTTATCTTTTCTCTCCGTATAATTATTTCATAACACTTACTACGAATATCAATATCATATTGTTCATCATTTTTTAAATATAAACACTATAAATAACAAGTTCATATTTTTTCGTGTATAATTTTTCTTATAATCAGCTCATTATTGTGTTGTTTTTCTTAAATATCTGTAATAATAGTACTCATTAATCATTTCCCAAACATACACACACCAATAAACATTTTACATTCATTTTTTCACTTTTTTTGTAACAACTCCTGTTTTGCATTTTTTTATAATTAAAACTTTTATAATTAATTAATATAGTCTTTGATCATGTATATATTTTATGACTATCGTGAGTACACGATGCTCATCATGTAATTTAATTATGTACACACGTGCTTATTTAAGACTTTTTTTTCCCAAACTAGTAGAGTATGTAACGTACTCTCATATAAACTTGACGGGATTTTTAAACTTTTACTTGACTTTTTTAATGTTTTTATATTGTTTTTTTGGGAGGATTTTATATTTTTTACGATGAAAAAAAAAGTTAAATGTGTAAGTGCTACACACAAAAAAAATTCATATTAAGAAGTGTAAAGGAAAAAAACCACACGTGATCATTGTAAATATATTTTATATCCAGTTTTTTTAAAGAGCGACTAGATCACGACGTGCGATAGGTTATTTAAATTCATATTTTTCACTCGAAATGTGTGTATCAGTTAATAACTGAAAACTGAAGAAAGCATTTTTTTTAGTAATTCGTCAAAAGAGCATGATGCATTTGCATAAACAGTTAGTTTAAAAAAAATGCAGGCAAGTGTAAACAGTAAATGCACGTGTTTTTAAAATAACACAATTTTCGACTTAGGTACAAATTCTGGCACATTAGGATTGAGCGTTTCTACACCGCCGATCGTGACCACACCTGCTGGAGTGTTATTGTTATTTATGCACTTTTTAATCGGGATTGGCTCGATTACTGAGCCTGACTCTGACGATGAGGAAGATCCTGCTGACGGGTTATTAGATTTGTGCTGGGGTGATGTAGATGAGGAAGATGACGATGCTGGGTCGGGGATAGGCCACTTGTCGGGGTTAAGCGATGTTCGGACACTTGATAGGTCTGGCTTCAGTTCGAGAGTGTCGGATGATTGGATTGCGTTGAGGACTGTTGAGTAGTCTTGGGTCATTTGTTTGACGCGTGGGAAAGTTGCGATCATGTGGACTGGGAGGTAGCCTTCTGGGTCCATTTTGCGGCGGAGGTAAAAGTCCTTTGCTAGGTTCTCCTCGCTGAAGTAGTATTCACTGGAAAGAAACACATTTAATTAGTACATGAACTAAATGGGTAAGTCATTACATATCAAATATTCATAGTTGACTCACATTTGCGTTCGGACAAGATCAGTAATATCTCCACCGTTAAGACCGTTAGAAAAGGACACTTGAGTAGCAGTCGTCTGCGGAGGCGGGGCTACACTGGCTACAACAATCGGAACTCCCCCAACGTTGACCTCAGTAGTTGCGCCAGCTTCAACAGCAATCATCCCAGGAGGCGGTGTAAACGGAGTAGGAAAGTATCCGTTGCTCACGTACGGCATAATGAAATCACTGACTGCAGGGTACATTGGCGTAAGCGTTGTGAAGTCGTGAGGAAAGTCTTGGAAATCTGTAGGCGGAAGTGTTGGCGATGTTATAATAAATTCTGCGCGGTGATGGGGAGGCGGATGAGAGCCGTTCATTAACGAGTGGTTGTTTAGCGAAAGTGTCGAGTTTGAGCGGTGCTGGGAAGGTTGGTGGCGTCGGGAACGCGAGTTGTTTGAGCCACCACCTCGGGATGAGTTTACTTGGGGGTTTGAGCGGTGGTGTGGACCTCTGCGGGGGTTTTGGTAGCGACCTTGATTGTGAGAGTGGCCTTGGGAGTTGTAATCTATGAAATGAAGGATAATTAATTATTAAATTGAGTTACCCATTAAGTTAAGTTACAGTCAATTTAAAATACTTGCAATATTTACTGACCTGAGTAATCGTTACCCCCATTGATAGCCACATTTTCCTTTCCTTTAGCCCGTTGATATCCACTGTGACTGTAATAATGGGCGTCGTACTTGTTATACCTTGCTCCTCCTCCCTTTCCAGACTTTTTATACTCGGGTTGTGGTGGGTTATCTTCTGAAGGTCTTCGTTGTTGTTCTCCACCTCCTCCTGCTTGTGAGGCTGTCATGTCGAGTGGAACCCACTTTTGTTTGCTGCCCTTCCTCTGTCTGTTCGGTGAGTTGATATCATCGTCATTATCACTTGAGCTGGTAGTTTCAGTTTGGGACTGTGCTTGCTGTGGAGGGGGCGACGCTGGATTTGGTTTTTGAACTGAGTCTTGACGTTGTGTTGGTGGTGGGGATTTTCTGGGTTCTGAAAATAGAAACCAAACGGACAATAAATACGAGTTTAATTAAATATCAATTAATAAATGTTTTTGCATTTTGTACCCACCATCATTTGACTTGTTGACCTCCACCTGCTTCCCACTATCATGACTATCGACGACGTCTTCCTTCTCGCCAGCTGACTCTTCACCTCCACTACTGCTAAGCTTCTGAGCTCGAGTTACTGTTGTCACCACAACGGCTTCTCCAAGCGTTGGCCAGTCCTCTGACGTGTTATCGCTGCTCATAGCCTTCATAAGCGCACTACTACGACTAGGGATTTTGCGACCTGCGGACGCTGAAGCTGAGTAAGAACCACGACCTCGACCTGGGCGGAATCCATTTGACATTTCGCGAATGTATACACTTGGTTGGGCGTCTGCTAGTGGTAGTAGAGGAGGTGGAGGTGGTCCTGGCATTAACGGAAGTTGTTCTAATTTCTTTGGAAGCTCATTTACACGAGGTTTCTGTTTCTGAATGAGTGGAGGTGGTTGCTCTTGTTTCTGTTTTGGGGATATTACTGCTTCGCTGAATGATGTCGGGGATGACGATGGGGGCTTAACTTTAACTGTGTCTTGTTGTGACGGTTCTTTACCGCGAGGTTTCTGCTGTTGTGGAACAACTTTCTTTACCTGTTGTTCTGGTTGGTCGTTTATCGTCTCGCTGACACTTGGGAATCCATTTAAGGCCACGTTAGTAGGTAATCCGTTACTTCCCGTTATCATCTGGGCAGCGTTCCTGTTCGCGACCCATGGGTTAATCTTTGGAACGGGTGCGTCCACATACTCCACATTTGGGCCGTTATTTATAGAGCTTCCCTCGTTTGACTCGGCGTCTGCGGAAGTCTTCCTGTCAACAGAGTCGAGTGTCTCCTCACTCGTTAGACTCGACGTGTCTGGGATGCTTGAGCTTGTGCTAGGACCCCCACTCTGGAGGGACTCTTGCTTTGGTTTGATGACCATTAGGATTTGTCGGTTTGTGAGACGGACTGGACTGTCCTGGTCGTTTGATTGGTCTGACAATGAGATTTGTTGGGGCGGTTGGGGCAGCACGACGCTCTCTGTTTGCGTTGATTTCTGGTATTGGGGCGGTGGAGGACCTGTCTGGGCTACGCTGCCGCTTGCTACTACTAACGAGAATGACCGACCCGACGGGGTTGATATCTGCGGTTGTTGTGGAGGTGGTGGAGTAACTGGAGGTGGAAGCGTTTGTTGATTCTGTTGATTAGGCGATGATGATCCGGTGCTGGTTACAGTCTTAATATTTTCCTTATCTTGCTGCTGACGATGCGACTTGTCTTTGTCTCGTCTCCTGAATCCCTTATCCTTTTGGTCTCCACCACCACGATCCCTGTACTTTCTCCTGCGACCCTGGTAAGAGTTCTGACTCTGATGGTCATCATCTGTGTGGTGGTCGTATGATTGTCGATGCTTTCTGTAACTATCTGTCGAGTTCTGCTGGTGATTCTGTTTCTTTCTTGTGACGAGCACAAAATCTGAGTCATCCTCCTCGACAGGGTTCTGCGAGCTCGAGTCCTGTGGGGGCTGCTGTGAGGTGGATGCTTGTTGCCGTGGGGGTGGCGGTTTTGCTGTGCTTTCGCGCGACATATTTAGTGCGGGGGATTAACTATTCTCAGTCTCTCGTGCACTAACGGGTATATTTCACTGGATGGTGCTTATCTTGTTCAGGTACTAGATCTACAGTGTTGTGTTGTGAGGTGCTTTTTACTTGATCAGTCAAGAAGGAGTTTTTATAACGCTTATCACGGTTCTTAAATGTCTATTCATTCGACTAATAACTTATTCGTTGTTTGATTTGCATGCGATGAACACAAAATCGAGAGAGAATTTGTTTTCGAGTTTTTAAACGTTTTTTTGTTTGTCAGTGAAATGGGGTGATGGTTGGTTTGTTGATTAGTAGCTCGGATTCCTCCATAGTTAGTTGATTAGTAGAGGATCTTGAGTGGAGTATCTGGAAGAACAAGAGAAAGAAAAGAAAAAGTTAATTATTTACATAATTTTGAGACATTATGAATGTCATTAAACAACTAAGTCACAAATTCACAGGTTACCGGCTTAATACATGCACGTGTGACGTGCTTTAAACCTTAAATTCCGAGTGACAAAATATTTATCCGAAATCATTCACATTATTCGGGATCTAACATGTATAGTCACGAGTCAGGAGAAACCTTGACTTTGAAATATCACAATCGACTATTATGCATTATGTCATAAAAACCCATTACGAAATACGAGACACATGACACACTTAAACTCAATGCACCTGCTCGTAACCAAAAACAAAAACATCTGTTTTTAACGACCGCTTTATCGCTGGTCGTAATTTTCAACAACAAAAACAAACCAGACATCAAATACAATTCTGACTGACCACTGACTACTGACCCCGAACCCAGTCAACAAAATCCCTACACAATTCACTGACCTAATCATGAATCAATAAACTAAATTACGTACCTACCTACTACCCAAACCCACCGGCATATCTGCATAAAATCAGGTGCTCGAACAAAACATCTACCAATTCAACCAGCATTTAAAAACCCAACCTACCAAAACTATACCCCCTACCTGCCTTCATCATCATCATCATCATGCCATCCTGCCTCGCATGCTACCTAAATTCACCATCAGGAAAAAGCCGGCTTTTCATTGCGCCACACCAAAACTACCATACCACCGACCACCATCTTATCAAACCACTTAAAATAAAAACAACTCGTACTACCTACCTTACAACACCTCCATAATATCCACTTCCCCTTCCAAATTTCCACAACTTTCCTCCAAAAATAATGACCATGCACTTTTTCCTTTCCCCCTCCTCCAAAAACAGCCTGTCTTTTCCTTTTCAACCGCCAAAATCCCTCCCAAAAAACTTAGTGCAACCGCACCAAAAAAACAAAAATGTATAATTCTCCCTTCCTCAAATAAAATTTCCAATAATTTCCAAACGGTTAATCACCGTTAAAAAAACCATAAAAAACTGAAGAAAAAAAGAGAGAAAAATAATAATAAGTAATTATGGAAGAAGTAAAGTGTAGAGTACACACACACAACTCAATCTAACTGGCTGCAGCACAAGCACAAGCACACCATCAAGCAAAGCAGCCACACGACACGGTAGTCAAGAGTAGATGCATGCTTTTTGTGTGCATTTTGAATTGGGAAATATCGTAATGGTGGTAAAGGTGCTCTCTCTGCGTTCATGGTGGAGCTGCGTGCGTGTGCTCTGTGCAGTGCATGTGTTTCTCTCTCTTTTAGCTCTATAGTAAAAAAATGTAAATGGTTGGTTGTTGGATTGGTTGATTTGATGGTAGTATCGGCTTTTTGCTTTTTTTTGTAATGATCATCATCATCGTCGCCTATTTTTTAATGGTTTAGTTTTTTTAATTCTCTGTCTCATCTCATGTCTGGCTCTTGCTCTGTTGTGGCATGGCATGGTATGGTATTTGGTGTGATCCGGTGTGTATTTGTATTTGCGAGACACGAGGAAGAAGGTGATGATGATGATGATTGTGAGAGGTTTTTAGTGCAAAATATGCAATATTGAATGTTATAAATATGCATAGTCGATAATATGGAGAATGGGATGGATGGAAGAAGGAAAGTAGGTTCTTTGGGGTTTTTTTGAAGAAGAAAATTGTGTACTTTGATATGGTTGATAAAATGATGGATGGATTGGTGGAAAATTGGACATTTTGGAGATAAAAATTGGGCAAAAATATAACAGTAAGGATGGATGGATATGGAATTTCGATTGTCGATTGGAAATGATTAAAAAATATGTTGATTTGATTGGATGATGGAACAACTAACAACTTAATTTGGATGAAAAATGTGTGCGCAGTGTATTTACACATGCCTATTAATGCTTTTTATGGAGTGTATCGAGAGTCGAGATGTTTATTAATGGCATGTTAAACTGTTAAAGTACTATAGTTACTATTTGTGATTTGGCCCATTTGTTATCGTCGTCAAATCAAAATCATACATTTTATCTTCGTCTTCGTCACAATGAATTAGACTTTGAAGGTCTGAATGATAAAGACTATGCAGCGTGAAAATGGCGTGAAATTACAAACGACATAAAATGCTGTTTTTACCTTTTTAATGGTGCTACGTGCTATGATGACTCCATTGTTGTTTGTTTAAATTGAAGAACAATTAAAATTAAAGATGAGACTGTTTTTGTTTTGGTGACAGATTGAAATTGAACATTTGAAATGATGATTGATGATTTTCTTTGAGTAAAAATTGAGTTTATAGAACTTTAACACATTGAAAGTTTGAATACTAAATAGTTCGTAAATTAACTGACAATATAGAATTTGGTAGTTTTAAGTATATTAGCGCATGTCTTTAAATTGGCAATTCAAAAGTATTATTTCCCACGTTTCCAAACTTGATTAATAAACAAATTTGGTTAAGAATTTAGATTGAACTCGAATACTGAATAATTTCCCTATTTGATTGATAGACAGCAAAGGTTATATAAATACTTTGGCCTTAATAAATTCTTAATTTCTCTTTATCCATATCATCTACTACTACACGATATACACTTGTCATTGTAAAATATATAATTTCACTTTTAATAATAACTTTCAATAAATTTCTTTTCAAAATTA
Source organism: Entomobrya corticalis (assembly GCA_034694325.1). Taxonomy (NCBI): domain Eukaryota; kingdom Metazoa; phylum Arthropoda; class Collembola; order Entomobryomorpha; family Entomobryidae; genus Entomobrya; species Entomobrya corticalis. The sequence continues at coordinate 8,959 of JAQFYG010002761.1, forward strand.
CACGGCAGTGTTCTCTGGAATTATAGTAAAAAAGGCCGGATAAATACCCAAGAAAAATCCTTTTAAGATCTTATTTACTTTCTCCACACCTATCTCCCATTTTCTCGTGATATTTTCCATCCATTTCCAACCAAGCCAAATGTATAGAAAAACTATCGTAGAATAAATCCCACATGTATGTACATGATGAAGTCACGAGAAAATTTCTCACTATTTTTTTTCCTTTGAGAAAAAAGCATGCGCAATAACAGACTATAACATGTAGATAGAAAGGGTTTAAAAACCTTCTCTATATACTTGATAGTGTTTTAATATTTTTTCTGTGTTTATATTTATTTTTTAGCAACAAACTAAACTACCACCGGCTTTTTCTAAATGCACTTATAGTTTTTCCTATAAAAAAACGCATGTATTTATGTATGGTTGGATACAAACATGTGAGAAGTGACGTGCTCTATCTCCGGCTCCCGAGATAAAAAACACACGACTTGTTACGAAACCTGTGTTCGCCTTCTCAAACTAGTGGTTCGGGTGTGAAAACTGTTTTATGAATAGTGAATAGACCTTTTTCTGTTAATAAGGTTGTCTTTGTTCATATTTTTTAATCCTTTTTATGATTTGCCGTCTAAGGAGAAATGATCTTTTTGCAGTAGTGGTTGCTTGATGGTTTAGCGTTATATTGGCTTCATGCAACACTGACTCTTTTGCAAAAGCGACGTGCTAAAAAATGAATGAAGAGCTGAAGGAGAAGAGCATGAAATAGGGCAATAGGCTAAAATATCTTTTGCATCTTCTTCTTGTTGATAGTTTGATGGAATAATATATATTATGTATTTTTAGATGTATATAAAAAAACTGGTAAATTCTGGTATTTTAACAGTAATTTTTATAGCACATCTTTATAATACTTTGTTGGTGTCGTGGGTGGATTTTTTTTTGTTTCAAGTCTCAAGTGACGTACCTACTTTAAAATAAAATGTGTCAGAGTAAAACGCTTGAATATTTTTTAAACTTTTTTATTGTTTCTCTCTCTCAGCATCATCATGATCATCTCATATATAAACGTGTGATTTTACAGTTAACATTCTTAATACTATATACTATAATATAGTGCAAAATAATGAACGCTTTTCTTTTTGTCTTTTCCGAGGAAAAAATAACGAAACAAAATAAACAGGATTAAATTCTTTTTTTTCAATGTCGTTGCACAACAATACACAGTTACTAATTTGTTTTTTATGCACCACAATATTTTTTTAAAGTGTAGATTTTCAAACGGAAAAATATTGAAAAATATATTTATATTTTAAGCTAAATATTATGCTTTAAACGAGAAAATATATAAAGGTTATACACAAGAAAAGGATACAATAATAGCGTGTGATTTTTTGTTAAAGTTAGACTAAATTGCTAATTAGTATAAAGACTATGAAAAAAAGGAAGAACTAGTATGTATTTTCTATCAAAAGTATACAAGTAATTTTTAAGCTTAAATAGTTACACAGGAGGAAGATGTATTTAACTATTTACAAAAATGAATATAAAGCAAGACATTTAAGGAATTTTGAAAAATTACACAAAGCTTTTACACACAGAAGACGAGCACTACAGAAAAATAAAAAACTACTCACTAAAGTTTTCTCTCTGGAAGAATATTTTCTCAACGATACAGTAACGATTTCTTCTTAATTATTTATATAGTTACCTTAACAACGACACAATTTCTACACAATAAATTACGCGATAATGCACTTTAGTTTCTCTGGGTATTATTTTTACCTTTTTTTTCTTGCATAGTTATTCTTGATTTTTGTTTTGCATAATAATTATTTTTATAACGCGAGACTATAATGTTAAACGCACTTTTTAAATTCTTATAACGGAATGGGCATGTTTATTTTGTTCATTTTGTTCTAGAAAAAACAAAGCGTATTACGGTTACTTTTATAACAAATAAAATTCGTTAATTTCTTTTCTAATATCACTGACTAAATTATTAAACATGATAAAACATTTATTTCTCCACTCATTCTCGATTTACCCCTACTCATGGAATTACATCTTTACAATTGGAAAGTGTACTAAGTTTGTACATGAATTCTTAAACAAAAAAATGGCATGTTTTTTTAGTTAACTTAGCTATAATCTCAAAAATAAACTTTTCATTTATTTTTGTTTGTAACACGAACACAAAACGAACAAAACACGTTTGACTTGATAATAAACTAAATATATATATATATTTGACAGAGGTTCAAGTAGAAAATTTACAAAGGAAAAAAATAATATTTTTTTAGAGTTCTACTCTGTCAGACTTGTCGGTTCCTTAAACGAAAAAACGAAAATTAATTTATAACGATCACAATAATTAATAATTAAACTGGATCAACAGTAGCGGTAAATAAAAAAAGCTCTACTTTTATATGAATATAAGGTCATGTGTGTCAGTTTCTTTATAGCTTCGTACTATAAATTACCCCGCAAACTTAATAGAAATTATATATGGAATTTTAAATCAAAGTTGACTTTCTTTTTTGCATGGCAATGTTTTAATTATGGAGTTACTCTTCACAATAGTTCACATACTCGCGGCAGCAGTAGCAAGATCGAGATATCCACCGTCACCATCTTGATCATCGTCTTCCATGTAGACTCCTTCACCGTCACCGGAATTGTCTTCGGTGTACATGTCGTTTTGGAGATGCAGCGAACTGGAAGTCGAGTAGTCTTGTGGACTGTTGGACTGCTGCTGGTTTGGAGGGGAGGAGTCTTGGTCCTCGAGCTTGTACTTTTGGGGGCGGTGAGTTGGGTTTGTTTTCAAGTGGTACTGGAGGCCGCCGAGTTGCTTGAAACCTGTTGAGAAATTAATTGGTTTGTTAGTTTGGAATGGGAAATTAAAGGTGGATATTAACATTTATGTAATTAATTAGTACTCTACCTTTTGGACAGTCAGCACACTTATAAGGCCTCTCTCCAGTATGAATTCTTTCGTGCGCCTTGAGATTCCCAGAGTTCATGAAATACTTTTCACACCAACGACATTCGTACTTTTTGTGAGTCGCCTCATGCTGTTCCAAAATCTCCCAAGATGGAAAGCCACGGCGGCAGGCACTATGGAAATGAAATAAATTTAAATTTTTAAATCTCCAGTTTTCTTGAATAATTGTTTCCATGAAAGCTAAAAATATTTCAGTCCTTTACTTACCGGCACTTAAACTCTCCTTCATGATTCAAGGCATGAGCCCTTAAGGTCTCCACACTCCCAAAAGTCCGATAGCAAACCCGACACCGATGCGCACCATTACCTCCATTTACTTGATCCCCTTGTTGCTGCTTCTGCTGCAACTGCTGCGCAACACTCCCCAACTTCCCAACATCAATATCCCCAAATCCAATCCCATGAACGGAAGCAACGTGCCTCTGAAGCACCTGATTCGTAGCAAAAGTCTTCCTACAGACATGACACCTGGGAACATTCTTTTGCTGTCCACCTTGTCCAGTGATGCTACCCCTCAGCAAACTATTCCCGTTGCTCCTTACAACTGGCTGGCTGACCTGTCTGATGTGAAGATTCCCGACCATGATCCCGTCTCCACGCATCCGCCCTGACGCCAGTTGCTGCTGCAGCTGAGTTGACTTTTGGTGGCTGAGCATCAGGGATTCTAAAGATCGAGTTGGCGACTTTTGTTGACGCATTTGGTTGTTTGCTGCTGTCTTAAAACTTAGTTTGCGACCGTCGACAATGTAGTTTTGGGATCGAGTGGACGATGACTTTGATGGCGAGAGAGTCTGAAGGCGAGGCATTGGTTTCGAGTTTGAGGAGGCTTTACGGAGAAGCGACTCGAGAGAGATTTGCTGGGCTTGTTGCTGGATAACGCGTTGAGGGGCGTTTCCGTTTGGTCTTGGTTGGAGACGTGGTGGTCCGGGTCGAGATCCTCCAGTTTGGTAGGAGTCTAAAAATGGGGAACAGGAATTGATTACTTTACTATTCCAACTTCAAATTTATAAAGTACAAATTAGACTAAAATAAATTAAATACTTACCACCATTCCTCGACAAATTCTGAACCCCATTCTGCGCTCCACCACCATTCCCCATCAACTTCCTCGACAAAATATTAGGCTTAGAGTAAGCCGGACTCTGCAACTGCTCCAATAACGCACTAGTACTCAACGGCTGCGGTCTAAAATTCCTCGGCTTATTCATCTGTCTCTTAACCTGTTGTTGTTGTTGCTGTTGCATAATCAGCGACAACGGCAACCCATTCGATCCATAGTACTCTGGCTGCTCATCATTCTCGTCGTCCGCGAGTTGTGACTGAAGCTCCATAAGCATAGCGTTACTGAGAGCCTGCGCTGCTGCAGCGTTCTTACGCGACGTCGAAGACGTGTTGTTGCGGAGAAGTAGCAAGTTGTTGAGGGTCGTTGATGTACGAGCGGATGAAGACGATGGGGATGACGAGTGGGAGGAACGCTTCGTTGTCTGCTGGATGAATGTTCCTGGAGGGAGGGACTGCAGAAGCTGGTTTGTCGTTTCCTCTTGGTCATCTTCTTCTGCTGGGTCGTAGTAGCCTGCTTGTGGCATAGCTGTAGAGAGAGAAATAATAACATTAAATTTATTTTCAAGAAAAGCTAAAAGTTAAATGCCAAAAAAATTTAAATTTGCTCCCAACTCACATCTCATATCAACCGGCGGAAGTCCCCTATCCTCATCATCATCCTCACAATTCCCATCAAACTCAGTCTGCACAAACTCAGAAATATCCGGATAATCATACTCATCCTCTTCCTCATTATAATTCTGTTCACCACCCGTCTGCTGTTGCTCCTCCCCTTCTTGCTCTTCATCTTCTTCCTCCTCCTCTTCCATCTCACCACCACCAACTCCATTCGCAATGATCATCTGCTGCTGTTGCCGAAGCTGCTGCGCCAACAA
>JAQFYG010002762.1:0-13892 GCA_034694325.1 Entomobrya corticalis
GAAAATTTGATGTGCATGTTAGCGTCCAATCTTAAATCCAAAAGAGAAATGGCAATGCCCCGTCATTTATCTGAACAAATTGATGGCACGCTAAGTACTCAATATTCAGAAATTGATTGTTTAGTTTCAAAATCCCCCAAGAACACATGTGTTGGTAAGACATACAGGATATTATGTTTTGGTCATTTTATTTTGCTTTAAGAATTTGCTAAAAGACTGATAATATTATATGTTGCTGTGAATACAAAATACAAATGGTTCAAGATTACTATACATTATTCATTATGCTCTAGTCGCATAAAATCTCCAATTACAGCCATATTTGTGCAAAAAAAATATTTTGAGCAAATTATTATAAGAATCTCTTAATTCACTTATTTATTAACGTTATTTGTGATTTCAGATTGTGATTCGCATTATGACCAAACATGCAAAATCCTATTCAAATACAAGTAAATAACAGTTACTCATCATCAGAGTTGTACGTAGTATGATTTGTATATAAAGCAATAGTTAAAAGATGATATGACAATGTAACTATTAAAATCTGTATTTCAATGCATTCTTAATTTATTTGTTTAATTTTCACAAATAAAATTAGCATAAATGTTTTGAAAATAAAGTTACGCTTGCTCATTTTATGTGGAAGATGTGTAACTTTGTCAATTTTTTATGCAACTGTATAAACTGCATAAACATACATTTATTGAGTATTTGCTCGAAACTTTATAATTTTATTTTGAAAATACGTCAAAACCATACCGTAAACTAAAAACACCAACCGTCAAAACATAAAAATGAATATTTTCAATAAAAAGAAAGTCAGTACAAAAACTAACTAAAAATTAGTGCAGTATAGACAACCAGAATAAATACAACATTTAAAAGACAAATTATTTACTCTTCATTACAATCACGTCCAAATGATTCAACAGAAGTCGGACAAGTTTGAGTTCCAGAACGGCCAAGTCCCCATACGCAGCAGCATTTCAATGTTTTTGATGCATCGGCGTCTGAGGCTACGCAACAGGGAATTTGTGCTGGAAAGACCAGAGCACGACAACCCCAATCCCTTTGGCATGATTTTCCTTTTACTGAACAGGAAGCCTGTCAAAAAACCAAACACAATCTTATTAATTCAAGTTGTAGATATTTTATGAACACATTTAACTCATACAAAATTATATCAAGGAAATTTAATTACAAATTAATCAATAAAAATAACTTACAGTGGAATTTGCCTCCCGGCCAGTACTATAACCGCTCGCCAAATTCAGAAAAATGGCAAGCATGGCAAAAGCCAAGAGTAACTTGAAACCTGAGAACGCCTTCATGGTTTCGGAAAAGAATGTTCGAAATTGTCAGAACAACTAACAGTTACTTAAAGTTAAACTGAATGGAAAATTATGTTCTTTTTCTTTGAAATGCTTTGTAGTTAATGATGTACCCGTATAATATTTTCCCCCTTTTTATACTCTTCTTATCACCTTATCTTTCTAAACTGAAATGCCATTTTTGAATCAACATTTATGCACAATTTTCTGTATTTTTTCTAATGACAACATATCTAGATTATTAGTGAAATACTGTTGAAAGTAAGTACCTACAAGCCAAAAATATTAATAGGTTTTGTTTACAAGAAAGCTTTAATGCTTGAATGGCATGCATTTAATCTTTTAGATTTGGTCAAAAACATTTAGACTAGTAAGTTTTATAGTGCTTACAGCTTACAACAGTATGAGTCTAGACAGAAATTATTTTGGGTAAGCTTTTTTCTGAAAATTCTGTCGATAAATTGGATTATCTTTACAAAAAATATACAAGGTGGAAAGAACGAACCCATTTAATACTCCTTTGCAGTGTGTATAAGAAACGGTCTAATACCTAAACGGAATGTCTCCAATCTTTTAGTTTTGTACTTTATTATTATACTAAAATTTACCTTAAGCTACTTATGAGGATACAAAGTCATATAGATAAACCGAAACTACAGGCAAGCGTCGACATAGTTGACAACACGTTTTAGAAAATGAGTGACTTTAAGTTCAAACTGGTACAAATTATGGAATAAATAATAAAACTATGAAATTTTTAATGTTTTTCTAAACATGAACCATTCTCAAGAACGGAAGTTTACAAAAGGCCAAAAATTAAAATTCCAATACTAATAAACAAAAATGTGTAAAACATGACAATTTGGGTTTTAAAAAATTGACTTCATCATCAGTTGTTTCATAGCTTTGATTTTGAGTTTTTACACTGGCTTTGTTAAAAAGTGTTCATTGCTGACTACTTGCATTATTACGTAATCATTAGCAAACAATTTACATTTAAAAAATTTAAATAATAATATACTAATGACTAATAACTTAACAAAACTTGTCAATTAGCACTATGATGTAATACTTTATATAAAATTTACGTAACCTCTTTACCACATTAAAATTGATAATTATAATCTCATTAAACACAATAGTTTATTTATCTAATCAAATTTGGTTTTATTAATTATATCAGCTTACTCCTTGGGGTATAAAACCTCCGCGCATCTAGCATTTCTTTATCCTTTGCTTCTTCTTCTGTTTGCAAATCAGCAAAGAAGTTTAGCACACTCAACACTAATTCCAACGGTTTCATTCAAGTTCCAAGTCCCATTCATCATGAAGTTGTTTTACGTTCTTGCCATGATTGTAGCTTTTATTGCTGCCGCATCCGCTGTAAGACCTTAACTATTTTTACATATAACTATTTTTGAAAATATGTAACCTTTTACCCGAATTATCGACGCTAATTATATGGTTTTATTATTTTTAGAATGCTATTGGGGCAGGTGCGGGTGCAGGTGCTGGAGCTGGAGCCAAGGCTGGTTCTGGAGCAGGCTGGGGTGCCGGAGCAGGAGCTGGCGCAGGCGCTGGATCAGGAGCTGGAGCCAAGGCTGGTTCTGGAGCAGGCTGGGGTGCCGGAGCAGGAGCTGGTGCAGGCGCTGGAGCTGGAGCCAAGGCTGGTTCTGGAGCTGGCTGGGGTGCCGGAGCAGGAGCTGGCGCAGGCGCTGGATCAGGAGCTGGAGCAAAGGCCGGTTCTGGAGCAGGCTGGGGTGCCGGAGCTGGTGCAGGCGCCGGAGCAGGCGCTGGGGCCGCTTGATAGGCTGGAGCTGGTGCACGCTGAGGTTCCAGAGCTGGAGTAGGAGCGCCATTCTAAATAGTTGTTTCGTTGTATAAATGTGTTCAATACCTGTAAATGAAATTCGTTGTTATTCCAAAATTTATAAAAACAGTATTAGCCAAAATATTAGATATAAAGACTGTTCAAAATTATTTTCTGACGAAATTATTGATTCCACTTTTTCATTCATCATACTAATTCATACATAAAAATGAAATCATGAATTAAATTTCATCATAAGCATTCATCTGTATTTCCAAACCTTTTTGGCTATCTAATTGCTGTATTCATTGACTTAACGCGATATTTATGCCTTCGTGTAATGGTAATGGTAACTAATTCAAACAAATTTGTTGCAGCTCGACACAACTCTACCTTGTTCATTTTAACCATCATCGTTTAAGTTCTGGCTGCAAAGAAATAACATTTTTAGCTTGATCCCGATAATAATAACATCATTATTTATTTGATGTATATATATATATTTGAAGTTTAGTTACGGGGAAATGTGAACGGAGAGAAATTTACTTTTATACTTCATTGCAAATGCATTGACCAAAGTGTAAAGGAAATGTTTTATCAGTGATCGAAATTTATTTATTTAAAAATTTAAAATCTGCTTAGTTGTCATTTAGCATTATCAGTTATTGGAAACATACTTTAGTTAAGGTAAATTGTACCCATTTTTGCATAAAATTCAAAATCGTCATAGCCAAGAAACTAAGAAACCAAGACTAAAACTGAAATCCCGCAAGAAACAGAAGCTTTTGGTAGTTGACTTTGGCTTGCTTATATTCGTTTCTGGGTAATCATCATCATATAAAAATAGTCAGGTTTACGCCATTATTATGACAAATCAATATTTTATAAACATAATAATATTTGTAATTGTCAAGTGTGCAAAACTAAAAAACATATTTAGATTTTCCATCATACTCTAACTGTAAAATGCATTTTTTATTACTTATTTGTTAGCTGGGGAAAATTGTTATGAAACATGAGTGAAAAAATCTGATGTAACTTGCACCACCTTTTCAAAAACTTTCATAGTTTATTATAAACCTGAATTTGAAATCAGTTATATTTTTTAAATCATTTATCAGTAAATAAACAATGAGACATAAAATAATAATATATTAGGCAGAACACTCGTGTATTAGCACGAACGTAACATAATGAATCATCATCATCAAAAAATGGTTATATCACTATAAAATAAACTAATAAAAATAAGTATTATTTGATCGAGCAGACGGCTCATGTCATTTTATTTCTTTTCATTACGCTACAATTGCAGAGTTGCAGTGAATGATGCAACTTCACTCAGAACATTGCTCAGTATTTTATTAGAGTCGTCTAAATTATTAATAAAAGTTTTATCTTTTTTAGGCACATTAGCTATTTTTGTCTAGCCAATTAAATTTTTATCATGTCGTCTATGCTAGACCCGTGGGTATAAAATGCCCGAGCAACCAGTAGTTTTCCATCATTCGCTGCTCCTTTGTTTGCATATCAGCAAAGAAGTTACGCACACTCAACCCCCTTTTTAAAGCAAAATGAAGATCTTTTCAGTCGCCGTTTTCCTCGCAGCTCTTGTCGCTGCTGCCTTCGCTGTAAGTCGTCCATTTTTTATTTTCGGAATCAGCTTAATTTAAATTTCTTATCAATTTTGTAACAGAAAAACTGACCCATGTATTTGTTTTGTTGTCTCTAGAACGCTGCCGCTGCCGGAGCTGGTGCCGGAGCAGGCGCTGGAGCTGGCGCAAAGGCCGGTGCTGGTGCAGGAGCAGGAGCTGGAGCAGCTGCTGGTGCCGGAGCAGGCGCTGGCGCCGCTGGAAAGGCCGGTGCTGGAGCTGGAGCCGGAGCTGGCGCAGCTGCAGGCGCTGGTGCTGGTGCCGGAGCTGCCTAGGAAACTTTAGAAAATTTAACTATTTTTCAAATTGCTCCGTAATTCGTGATCAAAATTCTCATTAGTCGATGCCAGTCAAAATTTTATAAATCGGAATCAAAAACAACGAAATTGTATGTAAAACATTTCAAGGAAATTAATTAAAGCAAATTGTCAGCATTACCTTTGTGTTCTATTTTCGATCGTTTTTATCATATAAAATCTGCAAAATAACTGCGCATAAGAATTTACCTTAAAAATGGCATCTTTAATGACATTTAAATCATTCATTATCTTCAACTCAAAACTTACTGCATCAAATTGTTACAAAGCAACTTGGTTCCCAACGATTAATTTAGATGGTTCTAAAATAAGCCAACTCAAAAACACTTTTTTGGCAATATAACACCAAACCTTTCGAACTTTATCACTGAAATTCACCTTGACGACATATTGTTTGCTTCCATTAAAAGAGCATCTAGCTATTATTTGATCAAATTGGATATAATGACATTTCACAAATCAGTTGCTTTTGAGTTTTTGAACTGATTTCATTTTCTCTGAAAGTCTGAAGTGGCTTTGGATTGACGCAATGCTTACGTCTCGTGATAACAACAGTATAAAGATTTTATGATAAAACTAACACGTGTTGTTTTTATGATACCAACAGCGCCATTCATAATTTTTCATTGAACAATATAACATGCTAGGCTAGACGTCAAATGATGAACATGGGTTCAGATAATTATAATACGTGACGCAAATAAAAATGTGACAAATAGACAATGAACCATAAATCAGTATAAATAAAATAGAGCAATAAACTTTCTCAGCCACCTGATTCTTCTGATTATTATTGACGCTAACTAATTTTAGCAAGTCATGTTTCATTCAATTGTACAATATATTTAAGCAGAAATAATAATAACTGTAAGAATATTATTTAAAATGTGAACTGCTCATTATTAATATGCAGTCAGCAAGATGAAAAGCAAATGCAAGCAAAAGCCATATTAGTTTAAGTACATGATAAATTTGATATTCTATTTAAATATAACTGAGATTATTAGGCTTTTTTTAAATAGCAAAAATGTTGCGCAAGAATTCGGGTTTGAGCAATAATAAAGCTGATCGTCAACTTTTGGACTATGAGGTCAACTTTAAAGTTACTGAATTTAAAATGGAGATCTTGTACAATTTAATGTTTCTGTAAAAATTACTAAGTTTTAATAGTTGAAGTCAAAATACGATTTAAAGCTCTCTTTTTTAATTCAGAAGAAATAATTGATGTGCAAATTGGAACATAGGGCTTTCAGGTTAAAATAAATGGCTTTAATTGAATGTTTATTATGACTTTAAAATGCAAATCGCAAATAAAGGTATAGATGAAAACAGCTTACAATGTTAGAAATGTTACAACAAACTCTTCAAGAGACTTTACATTCAAAATTTATATGTGCAAATACGACGACGTTTCTCCTTTATATAACAAGAATTTTTTATGTTCGTCTGCATTTTATTTTTATAAGCTGTCAAAATAATGGCGAGTTTCATCGGGATTTCAAAGAGTATTATGTTTCCAAGAAATATATTTATTAGTAGTAAAATATTGAAATATAAAATGCGAGAAAATTTATTTTGTAATAAATAATAACAACAATGCATTAATGTTGGTCAATGCAAAATGCATACTTCTCCAGTTACCTTGGCAACGAGTAGCAATGCCTGTAGTAAATCATAAATTATACGATCGTTTGTATTATCTGTAACTATTATAATACTATTCCAAATTATTAAATGAGTATAAAAATCATGAAATGGTTTGGAAACATGGATGAAAACTCTTTACAGTTTTCAACAATTTTTCAAAATTTGTAGTAGTGTTTCATGTTTGCTTTAGTCCAATTCTAATTAATTAATTATATTTTGTTTAAAACTCAGAAAAAAATTTTCATTGTTCAGCTAGCTGACTTTGAATAAAAAACCTTCATAAACTTCAATCTTATTACTACTAATAAATATTTTTCTTGGAAACCTACTGCTTGAAATTCAAACAAATATCGCCATTGTTTTAACAACTGATATAAGCAAATTACAGAAGAACATAAAAATATTCCTATATAAAGGAGAAACGTCGCAGTATTTGCCATCATATTAACAAATGTTTAAATTAAAAGTCTCTTGATGAGTTTCTCATTTCTGATGTGATTTTGCAAACTATGTACATTACATTGCATTGCAACTATGTATTTATTTTCATTTTAAAGCTGCAAAAACCATTCAAATGAAGTTATAAGTTTTAACCTAAAAGTAATGTCTTGTGTTCCAATTTGCACATTATTTCCTCCAATGTGACTAATAATGAGTTTTGTGACGTATTTTCACTTCAACTATTAAAACTTAGTTATAAAGTTCAGTCTCTCTATAATTGTTGCCGTTGTAATTGCACCTAGATATAATTTTCTACCTTTCTCTCACCATCGAGGACAGACCACTGACATATAACGGCTCTTGTTGTGATGATGTTTTAAACAGTTACTAAATCAGTCAAATAATGTCTCCAAAAACTCCAACTAAATGCCATTCAATCAAAAGTGTACATTAAAAAATAAAAGCGTTTTATGAACCAGGAATTAAAACATGGTGGAAAGACATGAATAAACACATTAAGCATTTTCAACAATGGGGTAAATGCTCTGAAAGGTCTTCTAGTTTAACGACAAAAAATAATATTTAGTAGTATTAATTCATGGTACCCTGGTATTTGCGTGCATATTAAGCTTCTTGGTTAAATAATTGTAGCCATTGTTAAGTAGCGCTAGTCCGCTACTTGATAAAATTGTGATGATAGGTCCGTCCTCGAGAACGGCTTGACCGATTTCCGCCAAATTTTGTATACACATAGCAGGGAACCAGGGAAATTACTCTATTGATTTTGGGATCTGCAGGTGCCCGAGAAGGACCTGTTAAGGGCCTGCAAATATCCAAATACGCTATAACTTGAGAATGGCTAAACCGATTTCAACCAAACTTTATATCCGCATATTATAAATACAGGAGAAGGATCTTATTGATTTTGGAGTCTGCAGGTGCCCGTTAAGAACCTGTTAGGACCTGCAAATAGCCATATACTCTATAACTTATAAATGGCTTAAGCGATTGGCACCAAATTTTATATACACATTGTATGAATCCAGGAAAAGAATTCTGTTAATTTTAGAGTCTGCAGGTGCCCGTCAAGCACCTGCAAATGACTTAATTCGCTGTAACTTGTAAATGACATCCGATTTCCACCAAATTTTGTATACACATATAATGAATTTAGGGGAAGGATCCCATTAACTTTGGGGTCTGCAGGTGCCCGTCAAGCACCTGCGATAAGTCTTTTTTGCTGTAACTTTAAAATTGCTCGATCAATTTCCACCAAATTTTTTATCCGCATAGTATGGCTACCAAGTAGACTCTTGTCAGCATCATCATCAAAATTATCCTAATTACAGCGATACTTAATTACTCATTGCTTGGTTTATTAATTAGTGAAGTAAATGCATTTTAAGAAGGATCTCACGGCGTGTTTTTTTCAACAAAAAGTAATTTCATAAAGTACCATTCAAACAATATTTCTGTAACAAAAGTATTTTCTGTGGAAGATGCGAAGGTAGGAGCATAAAACCTGATTACTTGTAGCTTTTTTCACTAAACAATCGCCTTTTATATGCGTACATTCTACAACCACCACCATGTATACTTTTATTGCCTATTCGCCGGAATTGAATCCATTGACTAATCCACAACTAAAATTGCGCAGGAATTTACAACAATGCATTTGGAAACAAGCCCAATGATAATATGTTTGATAATTGTCAATGTACAATTGATTAAAAGTAGATTATACGAAAATATATAAAATTTGAATTCATTTCTTGCAATGGCATTTTAACACTGAAAACTGTTTCCAAAGTGAGTCAACAACCCATTTTAATAGAAGAGATGAAAATTTTTCTTATATCCTGGATCATGTGTTCTACACGGCATTCGGCAATGTTGAAAAAGATCAAATCCATTCTGTATTTATTCTTGAGTAAAGTTATTGCTTTTTATTTGTGTCTTATTTTCATTTATTTTTGGTCGTGAAGTTGAATCGGATATTTTTACTGTAGCTGTGGGTAAAACTACATTCAACAGAAAGCTCGTTCAGGAAACGGGAAAACTGGGCTTAGCGTTAAACGTGTTTCAAAGAAAATTTATGAGCGGAAGCACTCAGTTGGAAGTTGCAGTCAGAGAACTGGCCACCAACGGTGTCGATAAAGCTTCAAAAAACATTGGAGCGCTACTCAAAATAAAACATAAAAATGTTGCCCATTATCATGGAATTGAGTATCGAAATAACTTTGTTTGTATTGCCTCAGACCTCGCTCCATTACTTTGCGAGATGAAATGAAAATTCATCTGGTCAACATGGATAAGCGTAAAATGTTTGGTAAAAAATGTTTGTAATTTAGCCCGTGTATTTATATAGTGAACAATAGCTATAGCGAAAAGATTTCGTCTTGCTCCTGCTAATGTCCACTATATTGAGAGCCAACTGTAGTTTTTAATATCAATAAAAATAAATCAGTTAATCAGACGCAAAAAGGTGTCAAATGCTAATTATGGCAATATGTGCTTTAAATATGCTTGCTTCCCCATGCCCAGCGGAGATGCCTGTATGAATGATCTATTGCACGCTATATTTTACTACAATGATAACGACGTTCCCAGCTCCTTATCCTCCCGGGATATAAGTTACGTAAAAAGTAATTTTTGGTCTATATTCCTCTATTTTTGTGTTTAAATGATTTGCAACATGCAGGTATGCTAAAATCAATTCGACCATTGACCCCCTGCGGCTTAAGCGATTTGGCCCAAAACCAATGGGGCCTTATTTTTGGACCATATTTCGTAAAAATCAATTGAAGTTGTTGAAGACATATAAACATAGTGCTGACAGACGGAAAGGCAGACATTTTAGTCCCAATAGTCCCTTACACTTTCTTAGAAAGTACCATTTTGGCGCTTAATAAACCGTCTCCATCCCTTCGTAAACACGATTATTTATTATTTTATTTCATCAAAATATTAATTTTAAGTAGTTATACAGTTTTAAATAAGTTAAAAATTATGTTGTTTTTTTTGTAAAATTGTTATTATAACCACGACACGTTGTAAAGTGTTTTTATTGAATTGCACACTCCTGGTAAAGATGTGACGTAATGAGCAATGTAATTGTAATAAAAAGGGACAAACGGCAACATATTTGGGTGGGGCTACTGCAACCGCAAAAATAGTTGAAACATCAGTCCCACCCAAAAATGCTGCCGTTCGTCACTTTTTGTACAGAGCATCAGCAGGCCATCCCCCTTTCGCCTTTTCCTGCTCCTCCCGTTTTCCAGCATTTCCACAACTTTCCCAAAAGATCCTCCCTCACCCCCATTTTTAATCTCAGTCAAAGTCCCCAGCCCCAAAATACAAGATGCATCGTCAATAGGAAAACGCTTCTCGATTGGCTGCCCCAATAAATGATCCATTCTCGCCTTCAACTGTTCCAAAAGCGGTTCCCCAAATTAATCCAGAGCCCTCCCACTTTTTGAAACCGCTTCCGCGCAAAAAAAAACAGAAATAGCTCAGGACTGGGATAGTATCTTGTCCCATTTTTATAGTTTCCGGATATCAGCCACTCGTACACGTAGTCTTCACTGTTGATGAACAGCTCACATGAGCTCAGTGAAGACTACGTCTACGAGTGGCTGGTATCCGAATTCCAAGGTAGTAAAGAAATCTCAAAGCGTTTATCATAGATCCGGCGTCTCAAATTCCCCATCGTGGCTTATCCATTGGCGGGAGGTACAATTGTATGCACTTGTTTTCTTCGACCATAATTCGGGGATCGTCTTTTGATAAGATCCCATCTCTTAGATAGATGTAATGATATAATGCGGTGTATTCTGTGTCGTCGGGGAAAAGAGGATACCAGTAAATTTACTAAAGTTCATAACGCCAGTGTATACAGTTTTTCCGGTTGTTCAGGATAGCGTCGTTCAGGTTTTATTTCCTCCTCAGAGCAAATAAAGGTACATTTATTTGCCCCGAGGAGGTAACAAAACCTGAACAATACAAAACAATAAAAAGGTTTCTAGTTTAAATATGACTTTTGGAGAGAGGACGTCATCGAGAAGATTCTAGGCCATTAAACTGGAAAAGATGGACTTGGAAAAGAATTTTTTCTCCAATGTCGTGCGAGAGTTGCCCGTAGAGTCTGTTTCATATGTCGCTAATAGAGATGCGGAGTGAAGTTGGGTATATAACTTCTAGATAATTTAGTCCGGTGTTGAAACTGGCATTTAGTTGATCTTTTGGTTAAGTTTCCATTTTCTCCTAATAATCCATCTTTAACTCAAACGAGAATAATTGATGATAAATGAGACTAAAAAAGACAAAATAGATATTTAGTTAGGTTTCCAAGACAATAGTGATTTGCGTAGTTTCTTGTCGACAAAACGTAAATGTAATTCTAACGTTTTGCCAAACAATTATCGTAAATTTATACAATGTATTAAAGTGTGATTGGGAATGATCAAAACAATTTAATTGTGAAGATTTTTAAATTTTTGATGTCTTGGTAAATTGTTATTTAAATTTATCAAAATTGCACTAACATTTTTACAAACAACTTACCTTTGAATTCGGGAAAACATGAAATTTGTAGACAATTGAATTAGGAACTTGTCACGTCTTGATATGGATTGCTCTTAGCTGTTGAGTTCAAAAAGCTTTTCTGAAATCTAAGCGGACAATAATTGGCTTTTAAATGTGCTCAGTTTTTAGATATTGCCCTTAAAAAGCGTGTGCAAATTTTGAAATTTATTCAATGTGTGAGAAATTAATAGTCGGGTGATTGGGATTGCAGTAATTGATGCGTACTGTGAAAAAATATAATAAAAAACTAAGCTATGAGTTTGGCATTGTGTTTTGAGAAGAACGTCAGTCTGGTGAGTTATTTGAAATGAAATTGGTTCTGTTAGTCCTGTCAGTACTGAAAATACCAATTAGGGAATGACTTGGCTTTGAACTTGTAGTGAATATTTATAATGAGATGATTTGACTGCGATTTTTTCTTCACCCGTTTGGAAACAAAATTGTTCGCAGTAAGTTCAGTAGTAATTCCGTACACCAATTAGTACCCTTAATTTGGATAGGATTTACCGATTTCTTGAGAACGTGAAAATATACTGACGATGTTAGTGTAGAGGAAATTTGTTGCTTAAAATTTCCAATATCATGCAGCGGTAATTTAATTAAAACTGATGCTGTTACAGTTGCATCATGTAATTTCGTAATAGGTTGTCTACATTTGGGATTGTATCACCGAAATAACGACGCCGCTTCTCATTTTGTTTCCTGTTGCAAAATCAGTAATAAATATTAGCAGCTTTATTCTTACTTTATGATGATTCTCGTTCCCACAATAAATTGTTTTTTTGTTGTACACGTCGAACTACCAAATCAAAGATATTTGCAAATGTTTATATTGTTAGTGATGATAGCATTTTTCCAATTGTTTCTCTAAACCGGAATGAATGAAATGAATTGCCGAGCATATTCCGAGATTTTGAAAGCCAGAGATGTAACAAATAGAAATAGAATATCCTTTGCCATCCTCTCCCCAGTAGATAGATGTATGATGTATGTATGAATGGATTTGAAGGAGTTTATAGTTAGCTTTCAACTAGGAAAATGAAAGTTGAAATTTAACAACAAACTCCTTCAAATCCATTATATTCTCCTCATCAAGAAGTCTTTCTGGTCGAAAAGTTTCTGGATCTTCCCAAAGATTTTTATCGTGATGAACAAGGTAAAAACTTGCAACCAAAAGCGTCCCTTTTGACAGGTTGCATCCCTCAAAATTTATGTCTTCACCAGTTAACTAAGCATAATATTATGAGCTTGTCCAAGTGGAACTACAGGTGACATTCATAGCGTTTCTAGAATCACGGCCTGCGTAAATGGCATTCTGAAATGCAAGATAATATATTGTCCAACTACTGTTCCTAGAATTAACACCTTTTTTGACCTCCAGGCGCTTACCCCTAAATTTGCATAACTTGATAAATGGTTTATTTGCTCGATTTAGATTTGAGATATTTGTAAAGCTCCGTTGTCAATCCTATCTGCATTAATTTAATAATTATTGATATCCTTAACCTATCTTTCTTCTTTCATACTTGTATCATTCAAAAAAGCTTCCCCTCTCCTGATTTGGTGCTCGACATATGACAATATATTCCCTTCTAGACAATGATACAACATTCTATATTTAAACCATGATATTTTATAAAACCGCTTTATAGCTTCCCGATGCAATTATATAAATTGCTTAATTTTTCTTTCTCTTGTTGATAAATTTATGGAGGGACTTTACTGTATATCAATTTATGCAAATTCACAGATAAATGCCTGGAAACTTTTAAAAATGTTTTAATTCTAAGAATTGTACTTCATACCTTGCACATAAACAATTTTTGCCAACATAAAATATGTATATACTGTGATCGCCCGTTATAGGGTACCATTTATAAGGGATTTTCCGCTGTAAGAGACTTTTTTTCATTTCCCTACAAAAATCCCTTGTTAAACCCCTTATAACCGTTGTAGGGGACGATTCCTATTAGGGACGATTTTGCTGCTTCCCTTAAAGGTGTGTTTGTGTCATATAAGGGACTGCTTATGCCTAGAACCATTGAAAGCATGGATTTCATGCATGTGTGAGTGTACCTCTGTACGTGTGACATGAATGTGTATGTAC
>JAQFYG010002763.1:0-13891 GCA_034694325.1 Entomobrya corticalis
TTTTTTTCTTACCACGTCAATTAGCTGACTCAGCTTAAGTCCCAGTTTGACAGTAAGCTTTTCCGTGTTGTTGGCAACAGGACGAATCAATCGATTATAATTACTGAGGAGGTCGTCATACAATCGCTTTGCATCCGGATTCGCTTCAACATAAGTAGATCCAAGCCCGAGAAAGTCTGGAATAATATATTATAATAATAATATAGAAAAATGCAAATGCCAAGGTGAAAGCAATAAATGTTTTAGTATTTGATAGGTAATTATGCACCGTACCAGCTATTGAAGACATGATGATAAGGACCGACAGCATGAATTTTATACGGTTCCAAGCTCGTCTACTACGAGCATTTCCTCCATGGCGTCTGCTGTGCTGCTGATTATATGAGTAAATGTGCACTGCCGGAGTTTTGTAACGGAACGATCTAATCACTCTTATCGCCATTATTTATTTCTTACCTAAAAAGCTATCAATCTATAAATGAACTATTCAAAAAAATGTTTTGTATTTTGTTGTAGTCACTTTCGCACAAAATATATTGTTTGGTTCAAAGATTATCTTAGAAAATCGAGATAACGTTTTATTATTCAAAACTCACAAAAAATGTGTGTTTTCTAAAGATAAGTGGATTATATACCTACCTATAAGCCTTATGATTTCTGAAACAGGAAAAGGGTTTAAAAAATCCTATGCTGCTATTCTGCTTCAGATGAGATGAAAGATGAGAAAAAAAGGAGAGCAGAAAAGAGTTCCTCTCAACTCGACAATCTCGCTCCGACTGTCTATCTGCCTATGTATCTCTCTGTACGTGTTTGTGTGTTGGTTCCTGTAAAAGAGGGAGAAAATATCCACAAAAAAGTGTGGTACTGACTGAACAGCTCTGGCTGCCAAAGAAGAATCTCGGCCTGCTCGGAGGGATTCGCAGTGTTTTGGAAAGAAAAAAGTAAAAGATATGTAGACACAAAATATAATGTGTACCTACAGCCAAGAGAACAGAACAAGATTCTCTACAAAATTTTCAAGTGGTGTAGCAGTGTGCGAGACGTGCGTGTATATTTTGCCCTTTCTCTTCTTTCCTCTTATTTTGCTGCTTGGAGGAAAGCTGTATGAAATGTAAACTATGAAAGTGAACAGTTTTTTAGTTGAAGAGGTTGGAAGAGAGGTGGGATGTGAAAGCAGTGAAAGCAGAGGAGAAATTATTGTATGGGACGGTATGGCAATATGCAGTGATCAAGAAAAAGAGGATGCTGTGTTCTGAGCTCTCTTCTTCTGAGCTGATGCTGATAAGGTACCGGTGTATTGGTTACCAACCAACACGGAAATACTTTATTTCTGGAGAGAAAGTTGGGAGAAAGCATGAAAAAGGAGAGATGTATTTAAGTGAAAGCATCTTTTGTACCAGTAAATTGCTGGTGTGTAATCTACACATGTTGTATAATAATGTGTGTAATATATGCATACTGAAAACAGAAAAAAAGTCAAGTAAAACTATGCTGACCTAGATCTTTTTCTCTTTGGAATTTACATTTTTTTGGAAGAAAGCTTAATTTAGGGAAAAAGTAGAAGGAAAATTAGCATTTTGGACTGCCCACTCTGCAACATTTCACTTGAATGGTTATTTTATTATTAGGTAGGTTGGGATTACAATTTTTCTGAGGAAAATGACAAGAGATTTATTTTTTGCTACAAATTACAGGATAGTTTTAGTATTGACAGGCTTTTATAATGTGGGAACATGCACTGATAGAGAAAGAACTGAAGCCGTAGCAGATTCAATTATTAGTTTTGAAAAAAGGTAAAAATAGAGTTTGGTGGAAAGAGATTATTATTTTATAACAAATTCTTAGACAGCTTTTATGGGCAATTTGTGAATACACTCGTAGCCAAAAAGTTTTATTCGGATGAATAATTTTTCATGGTTTCTCGAATAAAAAATATTACGAAGATGGCTTTAAGGGAAAGTTCAAAATATACGGTATCCATTTGATTACAAATTTTTACTAAATGTCTTCATTGCTTTCAAAATACATATTAAAAGTAAACAACAAACGATATGGTAAAATATGAAGCAAGGTGACAATTTAAATGGATGCTGGTACGTTATATAAGCGATCACTGGCAATGATGTGTGGGTGTGCTTTCACTGGAAATTTCATATCATAATTTAACCTTTGAAAATAATTGTCAAAGTCAAAAAAGCAAAAACTTATATCATTGAAATTGAATAACGCAACGTGAGTTTATAGGCATTTCCACATCTTTCCACACCAATTTATTCATTAATGTGCAAATTTAGAAATTATAGACATAGTCAAGCACGAAACATGACCTGTTGGAAAGATATATAGTAATGAGTTGATGTTCTACGTAGCAATTCAGAAATATCAAAAAGTTTAATTAGTGCTGTTTACATGCTTTACAGATGGATGAACAAAGAATTAGCAGCAGGTGGCTTTTACTTGAGCTGTTACAGGTGTTTACACTTCTGACATAACAAACTTTTAGCAGAAAACATGAGATGAGATCATCATCAGAAGCAGATTCTATTCCCACGCGAAAACAAAATTAATGAAGTAAAGTACTAAAGTTTTAATAAACCTTTATTCAATCAAGATAATTAGTAAGTTTATTGTACACTTTTGATTGTATAATTTCAATCTTGTTGACGACGCATAACCTTTCTCTTTCAATCAAATTTACATAATACTTTCAACAATTAAACAATTATTTTCTCTCTTGATAATTATATTATTTACAAGGCATGCAAGAAAGCATGTTAGCTTATATAATTAATATAATCACATAAAATTTGTTGAGTTAACTGTAATAAATATTTTTGTGAAAGCCATAGAATAACAATTTAAAACGAGAATAAGCCACGCAGTTCAAAAAGCGAAAAGAAGTGAAAATCCGCTAAATGATCAAATCCATTGTTTGAGCGTACCTGGGTTTCTATCAGTTACCTCCACCAACGTTAAACCATACGAGTTAGAGTTAGAGCATCATATCATTTGTTTAGAGCCTGATTCACAAAAAATAATGGAATCTTATCTAAAATGCATATAAAAATCACTAAGCTAAATACAGAGGTATGCTGTAAACAATGTTTCACAAAATTAAGCTGGCTCACTCTATTTCCTCTCTGGTGATAGCTAATCAAGCGGTAAGAATCATCGATAATGGGGAACACTATTAGTTTATGAGTTTTTATTTTATTTAGTTTTCCTTGTTTACCATTTATGATGAGTTCCATCTTTTAATAATTTTGTTAAAAATAATTTTTCTATGGAAACGCAACAGCAGCAGGTCCAAATAGATATCCCAAAAAATTTAGGCAGCTGCTGGACCTGGAGGAACAGTAGGCTTTCGTCGCATACCTTAAATTAATTAAGATCGATATTAATTATTTCAATTTTCTTCTCGTATTTTGATTTTTACCTAGAAAATTTTCTGAGGCAATTAAATCTTCTAAAATAAAGCGTTTACCGAGAGATCCAAGCCGAAAAATAAGTGTGGCGGCGCGCGTTTGCTTCTTCTGTCTCCCACCTATTTTTTCAAACCGGATTAAAAATAACAGGAAAACTTTTCATCTGTTTTTTGAACTCAAGTTTTTTTTCAATCCTTTTCCACTCTAATCTCTACTGTTAATGGCTTACTTTCAATGTACCCCTCACTATCTGCAAAGTCGTCACCTGCTCCCACGACAGAGTGTCGCATTCCAGTGGTCATTACTCGGGGAAAAGGATGGAATGGAACACCTTCCTCTCTCTTTGCCCCACGTGGGATTGGACCAGGTCGTCGCATCGGATTGAAGTCGCTGGGGTGATTTGTGAAAAATCTTTTCATTAGCACTGTTGGTGGAGCATAGTCATCTGAAATTTAGAAATACAAATAAATATACTGTTTACCAGAATAAGTTAAAATAAATTTTGCTCGAGATTACTACCAAAATAATTGACAACTTTACTGACCGTATTCATCAGGATCCACAACCATGTATGGACCACCATCCACATTATCCACAAAAGCAGGAAGTGCGTGAGAAGAAGTTGACAATAATGTGGCCGCAACCACACCAAATATTATAAGTGCTAAATGACTGCCCATTATAACTGATAGTTATAGAGATTTATTCAATAATTAAAAAATCACAGTAATTTGAATATAAATTAGTTAAAAAGATAGGCCGGGGCACTATGAGACCCTGTTTCTCTATTATTGTTTATGAAAGAAGGATTTCTGATGTGCAACTATTTTGACTGTCCGCTTCCGCCAAATACTAAATTGAAAATAAATGAAAATAAGGGAGCGACAAGTGAGAAAATACCCCTAAAGGACAGTAAGAACACAGGGAAATAGAAACACTGACTTGACTGAATGCAGAGTTATTATTTTAAAGCACAGTTTTCTGCCCGTTAATTCCAACGCTGCTTTCTGGTGAAATGTGAAAAAAGGAGTGTGACTCTAACAAGGATTTCCCTGTCGTTTTTATAAATGAAATGAAAAGAGTCAGCGAAATAAATGATGACGAAAGCTAGTATAATGAACTCATCTCTGTATGGAGTAATAACAAAAAAAATGAAAATGCGTAGGTGAAATTGGAGGAGAAGTGGCAGTGACGGTTCCGTAAACGGATCTCCATCCAGAAATATGAATATTTATTTTGATGGGAATTTATAATCGGATTGATGATATATTATTATTATTATCCTGGATGCTGCTGTTCAGAGAAAGCTGAAACAGCAGAAAATAATTTTAGACAATATTCTGCTCAGCTTGGCGTGTAACTGCATAAGTACACAAATACAGTTATAATTTTATCTCAAATTACTTTCTCCGCTTTCTCTCCACACATAAATGTTATTATAATGATCCAGCAAATATTATTACTCTCCTGCCACTAGATATAAGCGACCGTGAAGGGACTAGTGAAAAATGCTTATTATTTTTTATCTGTTTTGTAAAGAAACATGGACCATTCCCAGAATATGTAATTATTCTAGAAAAAAGACACTAGCGGAAAAGGATTTTTTATATTGAATTTCATCCACGAATAGAAATACAAGGAAAGTGTTGGAGTTTTTCAGCAATTCTTTTTTGCATATTTAGAACCACCCAAATCGTGTTACTTTTTCACTAGAACACTGAAACATGATCTCTCTGTGAACAGGAATGATGGGGGTGGTGACGCGTTCACTTTGTGGGAAGCCTTATTTTAGTTTCATGAATCGGTACTCAAATTTTGTATGAATTTGAACGACACACTTGTCGTTGTCGTCGAGTGTCTGTCAGTTAGCCGTGGAATTCAACTCTTGAATAAGTTTTCCAAGCTATGTATGAAGCATACCTTGTGTTATGGTTTGAAAGTTAAGACTAATAATGTTGATTGTTATAAAACCTTTGAAATGTCAAGGGTTATATTCACAACATCGGTTATGACACTGATCGTGAGAGGATGGAATTAATTAAGCGCGGTGAGTAGTGGTAATTCATGGAAAATGAGATGGACGGTTTATTTTACAAAAAAACTTGAGTTACGTTTATGCTCATGTGAAAACAAAGTAATCGAGTAAATTATTTCTTTCACTTTGAGTTTTACAACAGGTTTGGCTTGAAAAGAGTTATTTTTATATTTTGGACGTAATTTTAACATGACATTCGCTTTTTTTGATGAACGTACGCATATTAACTAGGACTAGCATTACCATATTATCATGTTCCAAATAATTTTTTGGGAAACAGATTTCCGGAGAAAACATGTATTTATGTACTTTTTGGTAGGCACTTTGCTTTAGTTATTGGGGCATTGTGAGGCAACATTTCTAACTGTTCTTATAAAAACATGCTATCATTGATATGTTGAAAAGAGAATCTCGGAATTTATACGAATATATTGAACGCCAAATATTATTGTAAAATCGTGCGTTAATGATGAAAAGGAAGGGGGAATAAGTCAATGCGTTTAAATGCCAAAGGACAATAGACATTAGGCATATTTACAAATTTATTTACTTAGAAACCAAACGAACTTAAGTTCAGAATGAATGTCTACAATACAGTGGTCAAATGGCAGTTTAAGGTCACCCATAAAAGCAACATGTAATTAATTGTAAGTCAATCATAGAGTAAATGGCTACACATTATCCTAGTAACTTACACCTGCTGGTCAAAGAGCAAATAGGAAAGACGGTTTTGCATAACATTTAAATTTTGATTTTGACAAAGAGTTAAATATTTACGTTTTAGCTGAAGATAAATAGGTACAAATTAAGCAGTTTAAAACAACATGTATTCGTTATATGATACGCAAATATTTCCCGTTTGTCCGTGTGTCAATTTGCTACAAAAAGATAAGCATGAAGCATATATATTCCCTGAAATCATCAATCGTCTTTGATGATCTAAAATCCGATAAATTGTGCAAGACTAGGAGCTAAAATAGCCTTTATGATGTATGAAAATTTTTTAGCTCTATTTTGTTTGTCTAATCAAAAATAAATTTTGCCTTAATGATTAAAACAAATAACGCTTAAATAGTTTTCCGGTATTTTTATCTAAAAGCAAATTATTGGAGGCAAGCTTTTCTTTCCAGTTGATATGAAATGCTGAAAACAAAATTACCAAATTTATATAACGTATACTTATGCGCATGTAGTTTTTTTGTCAATGTTTGCATTACACATGTCGTATGATTTAGTAACGTGACTGTCAAAGTTCTTGTCATTTTCCGAGTAAATGGCATTAAATATTTGTAATAAACTCATAATGCAACAAGCAGGTAACTTTGAGCCTTGCTTTCCCTCAATATTGGCATAGTCCAGTCCACGCTAGATTTTAAAATTGCTGTATCTATTAATTCTTTAGTTTACAGAATAAAATAATACTTAAAAATTTCTTGTAACCCTTTTGACAATAATTTGTTTTCAAGTTATCAAATAATCGACATGTTTATTGAGTACGGAGCTTTTTATTAAAAATGCTTGGAATATAAAGAAGTCATTATACTCATTATCAGAATTTTTAACATTTGAAGAGAACAAGCTGGCTCAAAAAATTGTTTTCATTACACGTTTTCTGCGTTCTCCAATCGCCCAAAGCTAGGTGCACGATTGCATTTGAAAACTATTTTTTCCATTGTAGATATCGACGACCATTTCAGTAAACAGCAAAATTATTAAAGGCATAAACACTCTCAAAAAGAGAAAAACAAATCAAATCGAAGAGGAAAAGAAAATTTTGTCACATATCAGCTTCAATTATAGCAATGTAGAATAGATTGGAGCCGCGATTGAAAACTGAAAACAAATTATTGAAATTTTTGATAATAGTTAATGACAATAAATTCAAAATTGTAGAGTAGTAACTGTTTCCGACATTTGAAAGTAATTTTTATGGTATGAAACATGGGCACTTTTAATTAATTTAATTATATTGTTGATCAAATTAGAAACTATATGGTTAATGCATCTTCGTATAAATTGACCTCTACTTACGGTTTTTTGTTCAACTATTTTGCGTTTGTATGCCCAAAGACTAAAAAATCATTCGAAACTGGAATGAACTGAAAGCAATAAGTTTTTAAAATGATTTCTGATCATAATCTTTACATTTTAAGAAAGTTAGTTGGGTTCATGCACATTTTAAAGGTAATTCCAATTCAATGGGATGAAAAAAACAACAAATTTTGCTTGGATTTGGACCTAACGCATAACTCATACTTTCACTTTGTTACAACATTAGCTCATATAGTTTTTCCACTAATTACATTTTACATAAACTTTTCTCGTTTTTCCATAGCCGAATTAATATTCTCATTATTTGGGGTGATGATGTCTTCAAGTTGTTTATTAATGCACCTCATCATACTTCCTGACGCTCTTCTAGTCGTGAGAACTCTCAACTCAATTGAAACATTCTGCTTACGCCCTGATCGAAAAATGGATTCAAATTTTGAAGGACGTTTTTACAAGCTACTGGATAAAGTCGTTCTTGGAATTGTACTAGATATATTGTGTATTGGTTCAGTGTTTGCTATTTTGTGTTGGGTGAAACCACATCTTCCAATGTTTCTGACAAAAATTGCAATTTCAAACAAAAAAGAAATAATTATGACGCCAGTTATTCGAATCTTATATTCGATTGTTTACGGTAGACATGTATTAGGTTCTTGTGTTTTTATGGCTTTTATCGCATGTCATTTTATTTCTATCG
Organism: Entomobrya corticalis; assembly: GCA_034694325.1. Classification (NCBI taxonomy): domain Eukaryota; kingdom Metazoa; phylum Arthropoda; class Collembola; order Entomobryomorpha; family Entomobryidae; genus Entomobrya; species Entomobrya corticalis. Next base: position 8,210 of record JAQFYG010002763.1, read on the forward strand.
TGCCAATATTTGTTTTGATTATGAATAAACCTTGTCGTCCTCAAGTATATAGAGAAGTGGAAATTTTACTGAACATGTTTTGGGCAATGTATACAACCTTGCTACTTCCGGCAGAAGGCATTCTTACATTGGCTATGATTTTGTTTAATTGTTCTTTGATTGAGTTTAGGAATGAGCTAAATACTTGGCTCATTCCAATTTTTATTGCAGCGTGGATTGTGACTTTTGCTAGTGTTGGGATAGTTTTTGAAACCGGAGGAAGATTTGAAATGTATGCTAGAAGAACTTTGGAGTCGTGGAAAAAATGGGATAATAGTAGTAATTTAGGAACATGTTACTATTGTCAGCAAAGGAAGGTTTCCCAGAAAACGTGGAAAGCGTTTAGACCTTTGCAATTCAGTTACAAGGGCTACCGACAAATTCGTAGGAAAACGATACTAGAAGTTATAAGGAGCATGGAGACTAGTACTTTTAGAGTTATAACATTGCTTAGAAATGGATAAAAGTAAAGCAGTGTTCAGTGTAATATAATTTGGTTTTTGAAAAAATTATAATATGAAATTTGATGGTGAAAATGGTGTTTACATTGATTTACTTCATTAACCTGTTGTTCCAAATTTAGTTATGATAGGATTTAGCAAGTATATTTATATTGCATAAAATGAACAGTAAAATATTTTTTCCTGTATTTTTGAGCAAATAAGGAGCCCCAAAACAGATTGATTTGATGCGGTATTCTCCTGATAATTCAAATCTTACAATGTTTATGGCAAATTCAGAATGGGAAAAGAAAGTAAGGGATTTGAAATTGACAGATATACAAATTTCTTAGCGCTTACTCTTCTATAATAAATTTATGGAGAATTTTCCTTTAACATTGAACATGTTCTATGATTTTCAATAACTTTTTGCTCATTACGACTAGCCAAGGGAAATGTTTACCAAAAATGTGATAATACCTATGCTGGTTTGATATGGAAAATTTTAAAGATACATGACAGCACGTGCATAATTATTTCATAAAGTTTTTAGTTTCCGAATTTTAATCATTGCACAATAACTCAATTCTAAACTAAATGGATCGAGAAACCAGATTGCAGTTAATGATGCATGGGAAATTACAAAGTTTAAGTGTCCCATTTGCAAAGTTGAGCCCAATTCATAAATTGAGCTCTATTATTATCTTTATGTCAAAAGTAAAAAAAAAAGTTATGCAGCCTGGAATCAACCTGAATAAGAGTATAATATAAGAAATATACCTAGATGTTTTTATAGAAATATTCCCATGGTACGCTTCAGATTACATTTCATATTATACATATTTTTTATAGCACAGACACCCTATATATAAATTTAAGCCATAAATATTTATTCTTGAATTGAAATAATGACCTTCATGAACTGAAATTCTATAATTTGTAACTTCAATTGAACTAATGATTTACAAAATGTGCTAACCACTAAATAGCTAACTTACAATTAGCATCGGGAAACATTTACTAAAGCTGGTTTTCAAAACAACATATTTAAAAAATATCGCAAAAACAATATCATCATTAGATATTGCTGCTTACAATAACAAAATCCAAACGTTCTTCTAACCTGGAGACCTATATTACATCTACCGTGTATGCTTCATTTTTGATAACAAAATTGTCTAAATATAAATTAAAAATACTAGAATCTTTATCATTCACCTCAAATAACTTGTTAAATAAAGTAATTGACAGTTTTATGAGCGATTATTTTAATGATACAGAAATGATGTGATACTGCTTGATGACATGCCATTTAATTTTTGCTTAACAACGTGATATAATAATATTATGGCTTTACTGTGATATTGTATCCACGAAAGGAAAGCTACATAATCCAGACACATATTATGGTGTTATATTACATTGCATTTATTGATTATTATTTACTTTGGATTAACATTTTTGAAAACATGTAATTGTTGAATGATCATAGATCAGTAAAAGTATTAGATTCATGGAAAGAATTTGAGTGCAGAGTAAGAAGAAGAATGACCAGAGGAATTATGAACAGATTTAGAAGATCTTGCAGACTATCATATACCCAAAATTTGATTTTTATGTATCAAGCCGACAAGTGCAGGAAGATTTATATTTGCCGTGAGTAGAGGGACATTTAGAACGGCTTTGACATTTGGAACTGTGTGAATTGAATAAATATGTTAAAATTGTGAATAATATAAATAACAATTGACAATCTAATGAATCGTAGTATTAACGATAATGTTTATTTATTTTCCCAAAGCATAAAATACAGCAATGTAATGTAAGAAGATAATGTTATTATATACCTATAATAAAAATCGAGAATATTCTCCAGTTATATGTAAGCATCCAGATTTATAGTCAAAATTTGTAACTCTTTCATCACGACCTGTGTAAATAGCATACGGGGAGTCGATTGGCATCATAAAAACATAGATTACAATTTAAAATTTTTCAGTATGGGAGGTCAAAGGTCAAGGGGTCACTCTGCGAGTATCGCCCTCGCCCCCTCAGCTTTTGACTCAGAGGGCTGAATATTAGTATTTAGGTGCAGAACATGACAAGCTAGGACAATGTTTTTTTACTTTTTCGAAATTCCGCTTTTTGTTAATATTATGAAGATAAATCCGCTATTGGCAACGTCAGTGCGTCAACAAACTGTAGCTGAACTGAATATTGTCAAAAATAGAATTTTCTCTTAGAATAGAATTAACAAAAATTGGAATTTCAAAAAAGTAAAAACATTGTCTTAGATTATCATGTTATGAACCTAAATACTAATATTCAGCCCTCTGTGGCAAAAACTGACGGAGCGAGGGCGATCCCCGCAGAATTACCCCTTGACTTTTGATCTCTCATACTGAAACATTTTAATTGCAACCTATGATTTTTTTGACGCCAATCGACTCCCCGAATGCTATTTACTCAGTCGTGATGAAAAAGTTAAAAAGTTTGACTATGAATCTGGATGCTTACATATAACTGGTGAAAATTCTCAATTAGTAATTTATATTACATATTTCCGCTTAGCATGCTCAAATACAATATAATGTGCCAAAGTGCCAAAACCCAACAAATAGACCTTTAGATATCTTAAAAATATTAGTCGACAGTCGACGATGAAGTTTCGTAAATATCCAAACTTTCTTCACCATCTCCTTTCTCGATCTCTCCTAACTCTGTAATAGAAATCTGATCATCCAAAGCCTTAGAAGAAGATGCAACTGGTTCTTGTTTCTGCAAATCCTCAATCTCTCCCTCTTCAATATTTTTCTCCAATTCCACATTGCAATCTTTTTGCTCCAATTCTGCGGAGACAATATTCTTGCTTTCCATTTCTTCCGATTTTACTTTTTCATCAATAAACAAATCCAAAATGGAATTGATGTGCCCATCATTTTTCTTTAAAATCGTAAACGTGACTTGACATGCGTATCGAAATCTGTCTACGATACACTTGCTTGCACCGCGACCAACATTACAGTTTAGAAGAAAAGGATCCTGAATACATAAAGACCCCTCCAACTGTAATTCTTTTGGCAATTTATCACGTTTCATAAACGCCTTATTCAGAGGGAGAGGGAGAAGATGTGCAGAATAAATGGAAAAGTGTGATTTTGGAATAATTTGACCAACAAATGGGCTTAAAAGAACTTCAGAATATTTCATATACCCAAAAGTTTTGAAAAATTCCATTGCCATTTCCATGATTTGCTTTTCAGTGCCAGCTTCATCAGCCTGATTATTTGGATCTATTTTAAAGTGAGCGTCAATTATTTGTCGGTCTGTGCAGAAGGAGCTATTCCAACCATGAGCTTCATCAGAATTATCAGAAACACCTGGTGTTTCTCTCTGTGTTTTGCTCAATTCCTGGAGCTCATATACTGCTGGAATAATTCTCTTTTTTGTTAGAAAAATAATAGCCATCAATGCAATAGCATACTTCTTAATTTTCTGTTCACCAGCTTTTTCATAATAATTGGCCCAAGTTCTCAGCAGTATCAAGAACGACTTGACCCTCGGATCAAACTCCATGTAAAACTTGAGAAGCTCAGAGTTCCGCACAGACAGACCTTGAGCAAATGAAAGGTCAAACTGTATTCCCGATTCAATGTGTTTTGTCCTGATAAGGATTGACTTCTGGTTCAATTTTGTTTCCGAGTCCTTCATAAGTATTTGATCAGTTCTTGGGCACTTTTCCTCCTCCAAAATTTTTAGTACAGTACCCCGAACATTAAGAGTGCTCCTATTACCCTCACGCCTCAAAGTTTTTCCTCCGTCTCCATATATGTCTATGTATATGTCCACATCAGAGGCGGAGTCACTCAGACCGGTTAGATAGGATCCAAATGGATACAGCTTACAATCCGGGAAATGTGGAGTAATGACAGCTGTAATGTCATTTACAATTTGAGCACGCTTTTCATATTCCTCAATGTCAAGGACAAGCTTCTCTAGCTGCTCATTAAATGAAAGGTCTTGAAACTGTTCAAGTGTCAAGTTGGTAGGATTTTTCATTAGTTTTTGATAGGCTTCAGATGGGGTTGACGCCAAGGAAATAGTTTGCGATTCTACTCTTTCAGTGGCAGTGGAATGACCACGAGTATTTCTATTATCTCCACCAGCTCTTTTCCCCAATCTTTCAAATACAGGCTTTTGCCTTTGACCTCTCTCGGCTCTCTCACTATTTATTCTACCAGCAGGAGAAAATAACGGAGGAATTGAAGGGTAAATCCCAGCACCTGCAGCTCCATCATAGCCTGCAGGAAAATTGAATATGGGCAGAAATGTTTGGGAAGCCTGAATAGCTGGAGCTGTTTCGACAAGTTTGTAGAGATGCCCGGATTGGGTCTGAATGTACATTGGCACATTCGATACAATAGGAATATGTGTCTGAGGCTGCTGCAACTGATACTCAAAATGCTGATTTTGAATCTGTTGCTGATGACCAGCAAATCTTTCAACTGATCTCCTTGGGCGATTTCTTCTTTTCTCAATTCGACCACTTTGCGTATGGCCGCATCTAACATTTGAATCTACTTAATTTCGATTTCTGTTATGCTGTTGCCTGTTCTGGTGATTATATCCGCGGTTACGACCATTTCCCCCGTTATCATTTTGTCGTTTGCGATTTGGCACTGTTGCAATCAGAAAACATTTATTAATAGTGTAAGATTTAAATATCCCAGATGATAATTTAGGTGAATAATTTGCTAGATATTATCAACTTTATTCACTTACTTGTTGTTTGATTTATTTAAATAAAATATATGATCCAATACTCCACTTTGAGAAGTTCACTCCATCAAATTTACAGCACGTCCAAGAGGAACAATTTTAAAATCAGAACTGTTTCAGTTTTATAAATATATTTGTTATATTTTTACTCAACTTGTTGCTGCAATTTGCAATCAAACATTTTCTTCATAAAATATGCTGGTAATATAATGTATACTTATGGTTAAGTTGAATATTGGAATCGTCCAAAGATAGCAAACGCATGCAATGGCAAATGGGACATCAGATAAAGAAATGCCTATAAAAAGAGAAATGTAATGGAAATAAACAGCAAAGCAAAAACGTTTTTGTTATCAACTGAAACGAAATTTCTGCTTGCTTCAATCTTCAATGAATATATTATGCTCGCTCTATAAAAATATAT